>QEPC01001271.1:763456-805889 GCA_003113815.1 Sphenodon punctatus
TCTCATGTAAGTCTAAATCTATGTTCACCAAAACAAAAAACGTTACAGTTTAAAAAAACTTTAAATGCACAACACTTGTTAAAACTAAAAACTTTCCTCTTCGAAAACATCACAAAATCATTTTCGCTCTAGCTTAAACTCCCACAAACATACAAATTCATTACAATTACAATTAACAAAACATTCAACTGCATACATTGGAACAAGACATAAACTCCAAAAAACATGGAAATTAGTTCACAATTTGAGGAATATTTAATATTTTATCCTCATCAATGTAAATGTAATATATGTACTTAATTCCTTACCATACATACTTTTATTCATTTTTATCAATAACTAAACTTTCACATTTTTTCATGATTACACTTTTATTTATTATTTATTTATCATAATTGGACAATGAACAATTTTTTCACAGTGCATTAATTCTGTTTTTACAGAACTGCATTCTGTAGAACGAATTGTATAATGTTCTACACTGATATTGTTAACAGTTTATTTATTTATTATTATTATTATTATTATTATTATTATTAACATTTATATAGCGCCAGTAATGTGACCTGGTGCTGTACAGAACATAGAAATAGACCAGTCCCTGCCTGTGGCTTTCAATCTAAAAGACAAGGAGGGGGAGACAGGGAGAGGGGACAGTGAGAGAGACAGGGGAGAAGACCAACAAACAACAAACATTCAAGCGGATGCGAAGTCTCAGGTACGTGCTTGCCTTGGTTACAATCAGGTTGGTTGCAGCAGTCTGCAGAGGAGGGCAGACAGTAGGTATATGGGAACGACTAGCAGACACTGGCTCTAACTTCAGGTGGCTGCTGCTGCTCTGCAGGTCCCTCAAGCTGGCCTTGCTGCCTCACCTCTCACTGCCAAAGCCAAGCACGGAACTGGTACATTTCTTGTTTCAGAACCTCCTCTAAGTGTCTCTGGAACTGCTGAAATTCTCTGATGAAAACTGGCCTAGAACCCACTTCCATGCTGGGTGATCCACTGCACTCTTCAACTGGGGCATAATTCTCCATGACTCCACAGCAAGAGTTAGCCTCACTCGTTAGTGGTTAGAGGTGTGCACTGATTTCAGTTTCATTATTTAAATATTTCATTTTCATAAATATAAAAAAAATGTTTTCGTTTTTGCTTTTGTTTTCTATTTTATTGGTTTTAATGGAAAACACATTTTCAGCTTTACCTTTTTTGCTTTTCATTATATTTCGATGAAGCTGATTTTATTTCGCATGTGCGAAAGTGAGTAGCTGGGGACTGCCTAGATTCCCCTCCCCAAGCTCCTAATTCTGCCAAAAAATAAAACAAAAACAAAGCCCAAGCAGTGAATTAAAGAAGGATGGCTGGCAAGAACAAAGGGAGGCAGAAGATCTCCCAAAAGAATGCCTTAGATCGCTTCTGTGAGCGGGGATCTGCAGTGAGGCCCAGAGAAGCAGAGAAAGAGGCAAGCAGGAGTGGCATGAGGCCTGCAGGGCCTGAAACAGACCACGAGACTGACAGGGAGCTACTTTCCTCTGAGTCAGGGGAGGACTCTGGAACAGGCAAGTCTTTACATAAGATATTGACCCAAATGAGAAAGGAAATCAAAATGGATATGAAGAGGATACAATCCTCAATTGATGAAGGGAATAGGAAACTGGAAAGCCTGGCCAGAAGGCTGGAAGCAACAGAGGGGAGAAACTCCTCTATAGAAGACCAGGTCCTGGTGACAGGCCAGCAGCTTACTGAGGCGAAAAAGCAATTGATTTCCTAAAAGATAAATGTGAGGACCTTGAAAATAGGTCTTGAAGGGGCAATTTAAGGTTTAATGGAATCCCGGAGAACAGGGGGGCTGAAGAGAGCAATGAGTTGATATGGGCCCTGCTAAAAGAAAATTTCCCTGAGAGAGAGAGCAATTCCACACAGCAAATATTGATAGAGCACACAGGGTGGGCCATCCCAGGGTTAAAGAAACTGACCCCCCTCGCCCTATCATCGTTAAATTTGCAAACTATCAAATAAAAGAACAAATTCTGAGACAGGCCCGGCTCAAGCAGAAGATAATGTTCAGGCAACAGACAGTCAAAATACAACCAGATTATGCGGCTGAAACAATGAAAAGGCGTTTAAAGTGGGGAAAATATTTTTCCACTCTGATTGAAAGAGAGTTAGCACCAAGGCTAATATTCCCAGCTCGCCTGATGATTTCCTGGGGAGGAAAAAAGAAGATTTTTGACTGCATGGAGGATCTGGAGGCCTTTATAGTTTCGGGGCCTGCAGCACCCAACAGACAGTCAGAAGAGAGATGAGAGGGAAAGTCTCAGTTAGCTGAGTGTTGAGGCCTAGCTCAGCTTTGCATGTTCTCCTGTGGAAGTTTTGCTGTGTCACAGCTATGCTGAGCTTTAAGGCCTAATTTAGTTCTGTTTGTCTGTTGGTGAAAGTTTGGGCTTTGGGATAATGGTGGTCAATTGTTTAAATGGCTAAAAATAAGGTTTTAATGTTGGAATTTTGTGAAAGGAGGGGGGGGGAGCTGGTGGGGCACAACTGTGTCCCATTAAGGTACAGAATCCCCAGAGGATCCCCAATGCGCATCAGAGGGAGGTATGAATTGAGGGGGGTAAAAGAGGGGGAGGGGGGTGGGAGGGATGGGAAAGTTGGGGTAGACAGATAGATAAACATCCATGGCAGAATATTAAGAAGGCTTTTAGCAGTAGCAGGCAGATAAACACAATGAAGGAGGACAAAAGACAAGCAGGGAAGGTCAATCCTGATAGAAAACTCAGAGAGTATAGAGGCACAGAGGGGCAACTTGGAAACATACTAGATTGGGAAACATTGGCAATGAAAACTAGACCACTTATATCCAATGAGTGAATATAAAATGATGACATTAAATGTCAGAGGGCTGAATTCTCCACAAAAAAGAAGAAGAATCAGGGACATGATAGAAGAGTTAAAAGCAGATATATTTTTCCTCCAGGAAACTCATTTATTGGAGAAAGATGTGTATAGATTTGCAAATAGGAATATAGGGAGCATGTATGCCTCATGTGCGAAGAAGAAAAAAGCTGGAGTCCTGATAGGTTTTAATAAAAATAAGGATTTTAAATTAGATAAAACACTCAAAGACAAGGAAGGAAGATTTTTATGTCTAATAGGTAGGATAAGTGATGTGCTGGTAACTCTAGTTAATGTCTATGCACCAAATGAGGGCAAAATGGCATTTTTCAAAAAGTACTTACATATGGTGGCAGACAGTGCAAAGGGGATAGTAATTATACAGGGTGACTTCAACGCAACTATGTCTGACCTAGACTATTCAAGGAAAGGAGAACCCAGAAATGTTCAGAAGGGGCTGGCGGACCTAGTAGAGGCACTGGGATGGATAGAGGCTTGGAGAGCTTTAAATGGCTCGTCTAGAGACTACACTTTCTTTTCACCTAAGTATAATAGCTCCACAAGAATAGACATGGTTTTAGTGTCCAAATCTGATTTATATAAATGCAGGAGGGCTTATATACACCCAGTGGTGGTTTCTGACCATAATGCAGTAGTTTCATGCTTTCAGCTAGGGGTAGAGGAGAGGCCAAGAAATAATACATGGAAACTAAGAAGGGACATTTTAAAAAATGAGAAACATAGGGAGCAGTTGCAAAGGGAATTAATAGAATATTTTGAAATCAATGTAAACTCGGTCTCTTCACCGGCAACTCTTTGGGAGGCAGCCAAGGCTGTTACAAGAGGCAAAGTAATAGCATTGCAAGCTAAAATTACAAAGGAGAGAAAGCAGGTAATCAAAGAGCGCTATGCAGAGCTGCAAAAACTGGAGGCTCAGAATAAGCAATCCCCATCAGGCTATTTGAAACAGAAAATAGTGAAGATTAGAGAAATGATAAATGGAATAGAATTAGAAAAGGTTAAGGGCCAAATACAAAGAATGAAGTTACACTTTTTTGAGGGCAATAACAGGACAGGGAAAATTTTAGCAAACATAGTGAAGGTGAAGCAAAGAAGAGCACACATTGTTAAAATTACCAACACGCAGGGTAGTTTGTGTAAGGATCCGGAAGAAATCCGGAAAGCTTTTCTGGAGTTCTATAAAAAAGTATACTCTACACAAAACCCAGAGGAGGAGGAAATAAAGGCTTTTCTGAATAAAATACAGACTCCAGAGTTGAATGAGGCACAGAGAGCCTTTCTGAACAATGTTATTACAGAACAGGAAGTGCGAGAGGCCATCTTGGCTTCTAAGAAAAATAAAGCATGTGGCCCAGACGGCTTCCCAAACGAATTTTATAGAGCCTTTGTGGATACACTGACCCCTCATTTAACTGCAGTGTTTAACAATATTCTGGTAGAGGATAAAATGCCTCAGGAGTTTTATAAGGCAGTGATATCTTTAATTCTTAAACCAGGAAGACCAGCTGACCAATGTGGCAGTTACAGACCAATCTCCCTTTTAAATTCTGATTTTAAAATTTTTGCTAAAATCCTTGCTATTAGACTGAGGGCAATAATCAGTGAAATCATTCACAAAAATCAAACTGGTTTCATCCCTGGAAGGCAAGGAAGGGACAACATTAGAAAGACAGTGAACATAATTTATGCAATTCAGCAACAGAAAATTCCAGCAATGGTCATCTCAGCTGATGCTGAGAAGGCATTTGATTTTCTTGAATTTAATTGTCTTTTCCTTGCTCTGGAGAAAATGGGATTTCAAGGTAACTTTTTGAGATGGTTAAAGGCTATATACAAGGATCCACAATCCAGGCTGATTATCAATGGTAACCTGACAGATTGTTTTAAATTAGAAAGAGGGTCTAGACAAGGGTGCCCGCTATCACCTTTACTTTTCAATTTGACGTTAGAATTGTTGGCCAATGCAATTAGACAAAATGACCTTATAAAAGGAGTTCAGATGGGGGGGAATGTGCAAAAGTTATCATTATATGCTGATGACCTTCTACTGTATATTGCAGAGCCAGAAGGATCTCTCCCGGAACTGCTCAGAGTAATAGACCAATTTGGAAAGGTATCTGGGTACACAATAAATAAGGGTAAATCTTATACAATGGTATTTGGTAAAGATCAAGAACAGGAAAGGCATTTAAAAGAAATCTCGCCATTTCCTGTCAGTGAAGAAATTAAATATCTGGGGGTAGACATACCCAAAAAGTTAAAAGACCTTTACCTGAAAAACTTTCCTCCTTTGCTCAAAAAGCTGAAGGTAGAGGTTAGGCCCTGGCAAAGTCTATTGGTGTCGTGGATGGGCAAAGTAAATTTGTTTAAGATGATGGTACTCCCCAAGATCTTATACAAACTGATGGCTCTTCCAATATATTTACCTGAGGTATTTTTTAGGGATACGGATGCCCTAATAAAAGATATAGTTTGGAATGGAAGGAAACCAAGAATCAAGAAACTGGCCATCCTGAGACCTTATGATAGAGGGGGTATTAATTTCCCTGATATTAGCCTGTACTACAGGGCTGCCTCACTGACTGCAGTCCATGAGTGGTTCCAAGAACAGGATGCACCTGAATGGGTGGACCTGGAGCGAGAAATCCTCCAGGTACATTCGCTAAAAGATTTGGTAGTGGAAAAAGGCTCCATTAGCAAACAGCTGAAGGTTGAGCACCCATTTGCGGGAACTTTGATAAAATTTTGGACAGCAGCACAAAGAAAAATGGGGACCCGAATCGGTACTTCACCATTCACACCCATTGATTCTTTATACATGAATGAAATGAATCTGGCAAACACAATAAGAGCACAGCTGAGGGCGAGTGGGTTAACCAGAATGCAGCAGATCTATGTGATAGGTAAATTTATATCACCACAAAGGCTGGAACAAATTGTCAAGAATAAAATAGATATCTTCCAATATTTACAATTGAAATCTGTCTGTGCCTCCACAGGAGGGAGGGACTTCAGTAGAGATCCCTTCAAATTAGAAGAATTACTTTTCAAAAAAAGTAAGTCAACTGGAAGACTAGGAAGAATCTATAAGGAATTGAAAAGATTGACTTATCATAAAAAGGTCACATACATGGAGAAATGGAGGAAAGATCTAGCACTGCCTTTAGGGGAGGGAGATGAAAAAAGAATCTGGAAACATATGCATGAATGTGCATACTCCATGGAAATTAAAGAAATACAAATTAAGCTCACAATAAGGTTCAACTTGAATCCTACGCGGGTCAGGTACCTGATGACAGGTGGGAGAGGCCTATGTTGGAAAGGATGTGGGGAGATAGCCAATTATTTTCTCTGTTGGTGGTACTTTAGCAAAGTGATGTTATTCTGGGGGAAGATCTGGAAATGGGCAAATAAGGTGGCAAGACAGTTAATACCCTTTAGGCCAGAAATTTGTCTTTTGGGTTTGTTTCCAGAGTCCAAAAATGTTAAACAATATCAAAAGTCATGTAAGGGGTTATTTCTTGCTGGCCAGAACATAATTACCAGACACTGGAAGACAGAAGGGGCACTCCCAATGGCAGAATGGACACAAAGGTTGTGGTCTCTGTTTCGTTTGGAGAAACTGCTTGTGAAATTGCAGAACAGATACAAGCCTTTTAAAGAGACATGGATATCAATTTTAAGTGCTTTAGAGAATAAGCATCAGGAAAGTAAGGACATTCAGACACTCTTTGAATATTAAATGGAAGGACATGATTTGTTGCCTAAAAGTTTATTTGGGCAGCAAAATCATAGAAGCCTTAGGATGTGAATTGGTTAATAGACTACATGGATGAATTTGACTTTGTATAAAGTGTTGGTACTTCAGGGTTTAGGTCTTGCTTTGATTTGCATGTCTTCACAAATAGTTATAGAATTGTAACATGGAATCACCATACATTGTGAGGGTGTTAATGTGTAATGACTGAATGTTTTAATAAGAAAACAATAAAACTCATTATATATATATATATATTTAGATGCAACTTGGAAGTATTGTACCTCCAATGGAAAGCATTCTGTGTGCCACATGTAAGAAAGATTTAATAAAGGAACCCGACTTTATAAGCAGTTGAACTGTGTTATGTTGCAACAAACTGCATATATATTTGTGGCTGTGCCTTTTTTTGTCTCCCATCTAATGTGAATGGAACTTGGCAAGCTTATACCCTGCACCATTTTTACTGTCTATACCAACTTTCAGAAGAATAGGATAAAAAGTCCTGGTAGTACAAGTAATTAACTTATAAATGTATGTTTGAGTGTATCATCTTTGTAGTTCAACCACTGTACATGAAATTTGGTAGGTATGTATCTCACACCTTCAGGATCATCCCTGCCAAATATTGGAAAGATGTGATAAAGGGTACCCATTTTATAAGCCTGCACAGCATATGCAGAGGAGGAGCCTATGCCAGGGATTCTCTTGTGTGTCACTGTGGTATAAGATTGGTTTGTGATGCCAATTGGCCAGCAGAAATGTCAACCAAATATCCTCATTCTGTTCTGTGACCACCCCGACTTCTTTCCTCCATTTGTTACTGGGAAGTTGGAAGCATCTGTTTTGGAAAGAGCCAATAGATATTCTCTTATGTCCTCTGTCACAGTGCTTCAGGATGCGATTGCGGTGATAATTAGCCAGGTGGAGGTGTAAATCATGTTTCCAGATTTCTGGGATGCTATCCCCAAAGTCCCAGTTATGTCCCTTCTATACCCGCCTCAAAGCCACCACCGATTGGTTCTGTAAAGCTGGAAGCATGCAGTAATTGGCCAGTTAATGTGTCTGTCAGACTGTTGGGTTTCTCCCCATACTCCTTCCTACACACTCCCTCCCCCACCATGCCAGGTGCTTGCCTCTGACTGGCACTGCATGTGCTGCTTTTTATCTGAATAATGGTCTTCAAGGAGACAACTTCAATTGCTTCTAAAACTGGTAGTTCCCTTCAGGATCTAAACCCTAAGTATCGAGGGCCTTGCTGGGAATAAGCATTGAAGTGTTCATTTATTCACAGTGCCACATCCTTCACATATCTACAGTGTTACAGTTTGGTCTTTCACCATCCAGTGCAGAGCTTCTTGCTCACACAAGCCATCTTAGACTTCCTGTCTCTCAAGCCAGTTCTCCACCTGCTTCACAAGCCAGCTGCCTCTAGACTGAGGTCACATTCACATCGGCAGCAGCAGTAGCAGCAGAGAGAGCGGTAAGGTAAGACGTGGCAGTGGGGAGAAGCCGGATGACAGAAAAAGAGCCGGTGCAAATGGGGATCTTCCTCAGCTTCTCACACGCATGTCAGGGCAGGATTTTGCATTATGACAGGTGTGAGAGAAGCCTCAGCAGATGCCTGTTTGCAAACTTCGCACCGGCTCTTTTCCTGGTGTAGTGAAAGATTGCGGAAGACATAGGTACACCGGTGGAGCCAGTTAGTGAACACATATATCCTATTCGACCTACATTTGCTTTAAGAATCCATCTTGCTTGACATCATGAGCTGTAAGCATGCCTTTTTGGCAGCTTATGCTGTATTGTATAAGTTGTTGTGCAGAATACCAAGGCCATCTAGAGCTATAATGTTATGAGAAGCTGTTAGCAGAAGCCGAGCCTGATACTGAGAGAAAGGTCTCTTAATTGGAAGTTGAATGACTCAGGCCAGAGGGAGGCAATAGTTAATTGTTAGCACATGCACAGTGTTTGCCTAGTGGGTTTATGAAGGCAGGGTACTATAAGACAAAACAGCCGGGGACCCATATTGGAACGTCACTGCTGTCCACTACGCAGAGGAGCTGAGGGATGCGGCAAAACCTGGGGAACATCTCGCAGCTGTTGTTGGGGTTCCCCGACTTGCAGAAAAGGATGTGAGATGCTTTGTATATACCTTTTATGCTGTGTATTTAATAAAATAGCTTTCTTGGCACCATATTGTTTGAGTCATCACTGTACTGATCCAAAGTAACAAACAATTTCAAGACATCTGGCATCTGGTTCCTCCCCACTGCCGCATCTTCCCTCACCACTCTCTCTGCCGCCACCGCAGATGTGAATGCGGCCTCAGCCAGACAGAAGATTTTAATATCCCTGGGATGGCTTGGCCATGCTCCACTGGGTGTGTTTTAGGGACAGATGGGGAAACAGAGGGAAATGGACCCCAAAGGCCTCACTCCACAGACACCCAGATACACTTCTTGCGCTCTAGGGGGCTTGGCTCTAAGTGTGAGGACAAACAACCCCTCAGGTTCTTATTCAGCCCGTTTACTCCCACAAGGCCAGATCATTACAGGGGTAATGGGAACAGCAAGGCCGTGAGCGTGCCCCCTTCCTCACACACCATGCACCACACCCAGAGCCCCCTACTGCACTTGTATTCACCCACACAGTGTTCTGGGGAACAGGAGGAAGATGAAGGAGCGATGAGGGAATCAGGGTACAACCAGGAATGAAGCGGGAGGGAACAGTAGCAATCACAACCTCAGTACACAGGGGAGGAGGGGTCCTGCACAAGAAGGGTAGGCTATAGTGGAGCCACACCTTATAATCACACCACCCCTACCTCTGTTCACACACACACTCACTCTCAACCTGGCTCTTCCACTCGCTCATGCACTATCACAACTTCTGACTTCTCGGTTCACACAACAGCTAATCCACAGATGAGGGGGCCAGTATCACAGAGTAGCTGATCACCGGTAACGCTGTGCTCGCTGGCCTCCCCCTATATCTGCCTGACTCCACCCCCTTGCATGCCTATGCACACAGAGCGACGCAACTCACTGGAAGGCCTGACCATGGCGTCACTTCGCAGTGCCTGAGGGGGTGTATCCCTGCCACCACTCTGCGGCACATGTGGGGGTATCCTTTTGCCACCCTGTGGTGCCTGCGGGGATGTATCCCCAATGCCGCTCTGTGACGCCTGTGGGAGTGTATCCCCGCCAGAGGAACCAGGTGTTTGGGCTACTTCCCCTACCTCCACCCTTGCTGAGTGCCCCTCAGGGGTTCCTGAGCCCCTGTGGAGTGCCCGTCAACCTTAGCCGTGACCGGGCACAGGCCGGTAATGGTGGTGATGAAGGTGGGCTCTGATAGCATGCCCCCCCAAGGGCCCTCAACCCGCCCCCGAGAAGTGCCAGGTTTGTGGGGAAACCTGGAGTGGAATAGCCAGACAAGGTGGGGAGCATGGACCGCTGACGCTGGTTCCCATGAATGGTCAGAAACATCATACCCCTTCCAGTCAATCAAATAGTAGAAGTTACCTCTGTAAATCTTGGAGTCAAGGATAGCATTGACCTCATTTTCAGGAGCAGAGGCGATATCAGTCACAGGGGCTGGTGGTAGAGGATCTGGGAAGATAAGAGGATGGTAGGGTTTGAGAAAGGACACATGGAACACAGGATGACAGTGAACCATAGGAGGCAGTGCCACGTGGTAGGTGACAGGGTTCACCTATCGTGTGACAGAGAAGGGCCCCAGGTATTTGTTATCGAGTTTCGCTGATGGTCGGGGAGACAGGTAATGACAGCAGTCAATCCACACGAGGTCACCAATGACAAACGGAGGGGCAGTACGGCGCTTACAATCCGCAAATAGCTTATATTGTTTTCGGGTGTCATGCAACATACGTCTGGCGAGTGCGTGATTCTTTTGCAATTGTTGGAGAATGGCACCAGCTGTGGGAATTTGTACGGCGGGGATTTCTGGAAGGATGAGGCAGGGATGATAGCCGTAGGTGATTCAAAAAAGGGGAGGAACCAAGATAAGTGTTAGATGCATTATTGAATGCAAATTCGGCTAGAGGGAGATGGTTAACCCAGTCGTACTGAAGGTAATCTACATAGCAGTGCAGGTACTGTTCAAGGGATTGGTTGGCTCACTTGGCTTGACCATTGGCCTGTGGGTGGTATGCAGTGGTGGGGGCCAAACGGACCTCTACTCGTGAGAAGAGAGAACGCCAGAAGCAGGTGATAAACTATGACCCCCTGTCTGAGACAATTGTTTGGGGTAGGCCATGTAACTTAAAGACGTTCTGAATGAGTAATTGTACAGTGCCTTGCACCGTGGGTAACCCCAAACAGGGAATAAAGTGACCCATTTTAGTGAACTGGTCTATGACAACTAATATAGAAGTGAAGCCTTGAGATGGGGGGAAGTTCTACAATTAAGTCCACGTTCACCCTCTGCCAGGGTCCCTGTGGCAAGGGGCTAGTTGCAGAAACCCAATAGGGCGACTGTGGGGTGTCTTGGTGCAAGCACAAACCTTGCAGCCCTTCACGTAAGCTTTTACATCCGTACACATAGTGGGCCACCAGAAATGTCGCTGCAGAAGGCGAAGGGTGCGACGTTGGTCAGAATGCCTGGCCAGAGGGGAATCATGATGGGCCCATAGGATTTTGCATTGAGCAGCCCAGGGAACAACAATCGCTCGTTCATGGGTCTTCAGCCCTGCACATGAAGGTTTATGTGGCAAGTTTTGGTTAAGGGGGTCATTTGCCGCAAGTTTCTTCATCTGACTCCAAGTGAGCCCGTCAACAGCGAATACTTGCTTGTCTAGAAGATGGTCCCCGTGGTGGGCCGGTTCCACACTGACGTCATAGGTTTGCGATAGGGGATCGGCTGCGGTGTTCTGACAACTGGGGCGATACACCACCTGAAAAGAGAAGTGGGCAAAGAAGATCGCCCACTGGGCATGTCGAGTGTTAGTAATGCATGCCGTTTGTAAGTAAACTAGGTTTTTGTGGTCCATTATTACCTGTACAGGATGTTTTGTTCCCTCGAGGTAGTGCTGCCAGGTATCAAAGGCTGATTTAATTGCCCAAAGTTCCCTATCTAAAATGGTGTTGTTTCTTTCTGCAGCGGTTAGCTGCTGAGAATAAAAGGCACATGGTAAGGGATCCTTGTGCCTGGACTTCTGTTGAGAAAAAACAGCTCCTATAGTTACGCTAGATGCATCCGTTTCCACAATAAAGGGCATAGAGAAATCAGGGTGCTGGAGTATGGGGGCTTGCATAAAAGCCTGTTCTAGGCACAGGAAGGCTTGTTGTTGGTCAGAGGACCACACATAGGGTTGCCCCTTTTTCAACAGCTTGGTGAGAGGGGCCGTAAGATTTGCATACTGGGGAATATATTGTCTATAATAATTTGCACTGCCCAGAAAGCGTTGTACGGGTTTAACGGCTTGTGGAGTAGACCATTCAGTAATGGCATGGACCTTAGCAGGATCTATTTGTATCCCTTGAAGAGACATGATGAACCCCAAGAATGGCACCATTTGTTGGTGGAACGAACACTTTTCCATTTTGCAGTATAGCCGATATCTTCTTAGTCTACTTAGAACGGTGCAACCAGGAATTAAGTGGGAGGGAACAATAGCTATCACAACTTCAGTACACAGGGGAGGAGGGGCCCCGCACAAGAAGGGTAGGATATAGTGGAGCCACACTTTACAATAACACCACCCCTACCTCCGTTCACACACACTCACTCTCAACCCAGCTCTTCCATTCGCTCACACACTCTCACAGCTTCCAATTTCTCGGTTCACTCTACATCTAATCCACACACGAGGGGGTCAGTATCACAGTGTCGCTGATCACCGGCAACGCTGTGCTCACTGGCCTCCCCCTATATCTGGATGACTCCGCCCCCTTGCGTGCATATGTGGGCGGAGTGACACAACTCACTGGAAGGCCTTGCCTCGGCATCACTTCGCAACACCTGTGAGGATGTATCCCTACCGCTGCTCTGCGCCGCCTGTGGGGGTGTATCCTTTTCACCACCCAGTGGCACCTGCGAGGGTGTATCCCGCCACCGCTCTGTGAGGTCTGCGGGGGTTTATCCCCGCCAGAGGAACCAGGTGTCTTGGCTACTTCCCCTACCTCCACCCTTGATGTGTGCCCCCCGGGGGTTCCTGAGCCCCTGTCAATCACCCGTCGGCCCCAGCCGCGGCCGGGCACAGGCCGGTAATGGTGGTGACGAAGGCAGGGTCTTATAGTGTGCCTCTGAGACCCATTGCTTGGCCTCTCAAAGGGCCATTACCCATTGCCTCTGCTCTGCCACAGTATTGAAATCAGATAGTACAAATTACATGTTTGACTATGCTCACCTTTACTTTTTCTTTACTTTTTCTTGCCCTTTGAGCAGATTGTAAGAGGGTTCAGGGTGTGATGTCACCAATATACTGATGATACTTAGCTGTGCCTCTCCTTTTCAACTGACTCAGGTCCTGTTGTCTTGTTACTTTCCCAATGTCTGGAGGCCATGGCGGGTTGGATGTAGCAAAGCAGATTGAAGCTCAATCCTGACAAGACGGAGGTGATGGTGGTGGGCAGGGCGAGGGAGGTGCTGGCTCCCCATGTGGGGGGAGTCCACCCTCCTGTAGCCCAGCAGGTTTAGAGTCTGGGAGTGCTTTTGGACTCAGACCTCCATCTGGATCGACAGGTGGAGGCTGTGGCTAAAGCCTCCTTCCTCCAGTTGTATCTAGTGCTGTGGCTGTGTCCGTACATTTCTGGGCCCGATCTGGCCACCCTCACCCACGCCTTCATCACCTCAAGGCTAGACTTCTGCAACACGCTCTATGTGGGGCATCCCTTGACACTGGTCCAGAGGCTGAAGCTAGTGCAGAGTGCAGCGGCCCGTCTCCTTACAGGGACGGGTCGGCGGGAGTACATAACACCTGTGCTCAGTACTCTGCACTGTCTGCCCATAGTCTACCTAGTCATATTCAAGGTGTTAGTGTTGGTCTATAAAGCCCTGCATGGTCCGTGCCCCTCATACCTCAGGGACGGCCTCACCCTTCACACCTCAGAGCGATCCCTCCGGTCCACCAGGGGCGCCTTTTTGGAGGTCCCCTGTGTAAAATGGGGGGCTACAATGGAGAGGGCGTTCTCGGTGGCCAAACCGCAACTTTGGAACTCCCTTCTGGAGGAAGCCCGCCTGGCCCCAGGTCTACTGGCTTTTTGTCGAGACTGCAAGACCTGGCTGTTCACCCAGGCCTTCAGAGGGGAGGGTGGGAAGGTGGGGTAGTTGGGGGTAAATTTGGGTTTTAAAATATCTTTAATATATTGTTGTTTTTAAAGTATTTTTATTGTATTTCTATGTATCTTTTGTTACTGTACGCCGCCCCGAGATGCCATAGGCATGAGTAAGGTGGCTAATAAATATAAATAAATAAATAAATAAATAAATATCCTGAATTCCAACATTTCATGATCATAGTTCCCCCAAAGTTCCCACTACTTTCACCTTATTGACCAAGTCTTCCCTGTTGTTTAAGATCAAGTCTAGGATACCTGACCCCCTCATTCCTTCCTCCACCTTCTGAACTAAGAACTAAGAAGTTGTCAGCAAAGCAAGTCAAGAATTTACTGGACATTCCTTGCTGACATTCTTGCTTGGAATTTACTGGAACTTTTGCTTGGATTTCTTGCATGGAACTTACTGGACATTCCAAGCCTAACAGAGTTCGTCTTCCAACAGATATCAGGGTAGTTGAAGTCCTCCTTTACTATTACTTCCTGCCTCCTTGAAAGAGCTGCAATCTGTTTTAGGAAGGCATCATCTATGTCTTCTGCTTGGTGTGGCACCAACTGTATGTGGAATGTATCAATGTATTTATTTATTAATTTTATTTATATTTTTATTCCACCCTTCCCCCAAGTCTCAGGGTGGCTAACAACATACATAAAAACAGTAAAAACCATACAAACAGAATACAACCCCTGCAATACCTCCCAATCAATCCATAGCCCCCAACAAAACTAATCAATACCACCCCTCATGTCCCACTCCAGCCCCCTCACAACCCTACCCCACCCACCCAGCAAACCCCCCATCCCTTATCCCTGCATGCCAAATAGGGATGTGCAGACGCGGTTGGGATGTTCGGAGTTCGAGCCAAACTCGGCCTGTTCGGACGACCGAACCCAAAGTCCGAACTGAACGTTTGAACAGCTGAACAGTTCGGAAAACTTCGTACGAGTTCATATGAGTTCGGGGGCAGGAAAAACATGACTTTGGGCGGGAAAAACGTGTCTGGAAGGGGGAGGCAGCTGAGGAGAAGACTTCTTGGCACCAGGGGTGGAGACCAGGGGTGGTTTCAGGGCCAAATGATACCACTACCAGGAAAAAAATGATTTCGGTATCAGTATCAATAGCACTATTTTTGGATGTTAGGCTGAATTCAGCCGAACCGAACTCCGCTGAACCAAACAACCGAACCCAAACTTGGGTTTCGAACCAAACAGCTGAATGTCCAAACATCCGAACCACGTTCTGTTTGCACATCCCTAATGCCAAATCCCTTTACAAAGAGAATGGTCTTACACCACCCCTAGAAGATACTCAGGTTTGGGCTCAAGGAAACCTCTGTGGCAAGGGAATTCCATAGCATTGGTCTGGCTACCAAGTATGCCCCCCTGCAAGCCCTAATCATATGAAAAAACTAACCCACAGAGTGGCACTCCCAGGCGATCTCTGGGTCCACAGTGGGGTATGGAAGAACAGGCAGTCTCTCAGATATGTGGGGCCCAGAACATTTAGGTTTTTAAAAGGTCAAAACCAGCAACTTGAATTGTGCCAAGAAATTATTGAAAGCCCATGCAGACTACGGAGCACCGGTGTAATGTGCTCATGGCATCCCACCTGTGACAAGAGGTCGCATTCTGCACCAACTGCAGCTTCTGAACAGTCATCAAGGGCAGCCCCATGTAGCATGCATTTCATTAATCTAGCCCTGAGGTGATGAAACCATGGATGACAGTGGCCAGATCCGAATCAGAAAGAAAAGGCTGCAGCCTCCATCCTCACCAGAGGGAGTTGGTAAAAACCACTCCTGGCCACCGACCCAACTTGACAATCCAAACAGAGGGGGCCAGACACCATCAATAACCTGGCATTCCGCAGGGTTCCATTCTGTCTCCATTATTATTTAATGTATACATGCAGCCCTTGGGGGAAGTCATGAGAGGGTTTGGGGTGCGATGTCACCAATATGCTGATGATACTCAGTTGTACCTCTCTTTTTCAGTTGACCCATACCCCGCTGTCTCGTTGGTATCCCAGTGTTTGGAGGTCATGGCAGAGTGGATGTGGCAGAGCAAACTGAAACTCAACCCCAATAAGATGGAGGTGATGGTGGTGGGGAGAGCAAGGGAGGTGTCACTCCCCCTGATTGGGGGGGTTTGCCCTCCTATAGCTCAGCAGGTTCGGAGTCTGGGGGTGATATTTGACTCAGATCTCCACCTGGATGGACAGGTGGAGGTGGTGGTGAAGGCCACCTTCCGCCAGTTATATCTGGTGCGGAGGCTGCGTCATACGTCTCCAGGCCGGACCTCCCTCATCCATGCCTTCATCACCTCGAGACTGGACTACTGCGATGCGCTCTATGTGGGGCTGCCCTTGTTCCTGGTTTGGAGGCTGCAACTAGTGCAGAATGTGGTGGCCCTGCTCCTGATGGGGATGGGTCATCGGGAGCACATAACACCTGTGCTACGGATTCTGCACTGGTTGCCAATAGCATGCTGAGCCAGGTTCAAGGTATTGGTATTGATTTATAAGGCTCTTCACGATCTCGGCCCCTCTTACCTCAGGGACCGCCTCGCCCTCCGCACCCCAAAGCAGCTCCTTCGGTCTGACGGGGATGCCTTCTTGGAGGTCCCCCGTGTTAAGCATGGGGCCACAATGGAGAGGGCATTCTCAGTGGCCGGGCTGCATCTTTGTAATTCCCTCCCAGAGGAAACTCGCCTGGCCCCAAGCCTTTTAACATTCCGGTGGGCTTGTAAAACCTGGCTGTTCACCCAGGCCTTTGGGGAGGGAGGTAGGGTGGGTTAGGGTTTTTAGCTCCTCCCTACCCTTATTTTTATTTTTATTTTTATTTATTTGTCCTAACCTGTTTTTAAATTGTGTGCTGTTTAAAAAAAATTAAAAAAAATTAAATTGTTTTATTTCATTGTTTTTATCAAACTGTATGTCACCCCAAGATGCTGTAGGCATATGGGGCAACTAAGAAATGCTTAAAATAAATAAATAAAAATTAAATAAATAAGAGGAGTTCCAATCCTCGTCAGGTCAGATGAAAAGGAGAGGTAAAGCTGGGTGTCATCAGCATACTGATGACACTTCACCCCAGATCTCTGAATGACCTCACCCAGTAGCCTCATATACATGTTGAGCAAGAGCCGAGACAAAATGGAACCCTCCGGGATCCCACAGTGGAGGTCCCAAGTAGACAATGAGCAATCACTCATCACCACTCTAAAGCAGTCCCGCTAACCCCCATCAGGTTCCGCAGTCGTGTCAACACCTCATGACCAATGGTATCAAAGATTTAACTGGAATAACAGGTCAGAATTCCCCTTGTCAATCTCCAGGCACAGGCCATCGACCAAGGACACAAGTGGAGTATCCCTACCATACTCAGAATGGAAGCCTGACTGAAAGAGGGTTGTTTGCAGAAGGAGCAGGTTTTCTGACACCCGGCCCCAGGTGCCATGACTCCTCCCTCCCCACCCCCTTAAAACTTTGAACTCAGGCATTCTCCCTGCATGTTTGACCTCTCTTTTGGACAGGGAGCTTACCCAACCCAGTGGGGTTGCACCAGCAACCCCACTGGAAATTTGCCTGTGCTCTGGCCAGTCTTCCTGCATGTGTGGCCTCTCTGTAGGAAGGGACTTACCCAGCCCCACCCCCCTGCTGCAACAGCAACCTCATTGGCAAAACTGTAACTAGCCTATGGCCAATGTGCCCGTGGCCATGGGTGCATTTACATGAGGAGTGCCAACCAACCATGCCCCAAGGGCAGCTGTGGGTCTGTCACACGATAGCTGCCTGCCCCATACTCAGTGATGCTTCTGCCAGTCAGCACTAAGAAGTACTAATGTTTAGTCAGTACTAATGGGGGACTCTGCCCCCCATGGGAAGGTCACCCCATCCCCACTCATTAGTACTTGCTAACCACTAAGGGAGTCTGTGACAGGCAGTCACAGTGCAACAGGCACATAGCTAATAAGTCAGCTGTCCTGAGGAATGGTTGATTGGTGCCCCTCATGTAAATGGCACCTGTGGTCACCACCACATTGGCCATAGACTATCTATTTAAAATTTATTTATTTATTTATTTATTTATTAATTTATAACAATACTTATTACCCTGCCCTATCCTGCCCTCAGCAGCTCAGGACAGCTTACAAAGAGAAAATCACATAAAACCATTTTTTTAAAAATCCAACAACAAATATATAAAACATAGCAATCTCAAGAAAACCCACATCACCACCACCCAACCTACTACCCTTTTCCCTCGCCAAACGCCTGGTGAAACAGCAAGGTCTTGCAGTTCTTTCAGAAAGAAAGAAGATCTGGGAACAAGCAGACCTCCACAGCCTTGGAGTGGTCACCGCGAATGCCCTCTCTATTGTCCCCACCCAACAGACGCGGGGTGCTCAAGGAGGGCGCTCTCAGCTGACCACAGGGGCCAATTCAGGACCGAAGGAGTGAGGCGGTCCCTCAGGTAAGTGGGGCTCACCTTGAATCAAGCCTGGAGGCATATAGGCAGTCAATGCAGTGAACAAATCACTGGTGTTATGTACTCACGGCAGCCCATCCTCATAAGAAGACAGGCACTCAAATTCTGCACCAGCTGAAGTCTCCAAACCATCACCAATGGTAGTCCCATGTAGAGAGTGCTACAGTGGTGCAGTATTAAGCTGATGAAGGCATGGATGAAAGTGGTGAGCTCGGAGCCTGAGATGTACGGCTGAAACTGCCATACCAGATGAAACTGGCAGAATGTGCTCCTCACCACAGCCGCCACCTTGGCATCCACGTGGAGCTGTGAATCGAGGAGGACTCCCAAACTACAAACCTGGGGAACAAGGAAGGGCAAACTCCATCAATGATAGGGACCTCCTCCAACCACAAACCCCCAACCCCAGCCACCAGCATCACCTCAGTCTTGTCAGGATTTAACTTCAGATGCCTCACCTTCATCCAGTCCCCCACAGCCTCCAGACATCGATTAAGCACCGAGACTGTCGGGCCTGAGTCGACTGAGTCAACGTGAGGTAGAGTTTGGTGTCATCAGCCTATTGATGACACCGAACACCAAACCTCCTCACAACCTCACCCAAAGGCTGCATATACACGTTGAACAGGAAAGGGGACAGAATAGAACATTGCAGAACTCCACATTTGAGGTCATGGAGAGACGAAGAATAATCCCCCAGCACCACTCTGAGTTTTACCGGCCAAGAAATAGCAGAACCACTCAAGAACAGTTCCGCCCACCCCAGCATGGTCCTGAAAGCAAGACACCAACATCTCATGGTCAACCGTGTCAAAAGCAGACGCCAAAATAAGTAGAGTCGACCGCCTCAGTCCAATCATGGCAGAGGTTGTCGACCAAAGCCACAAGTGTAGTCTCAGTGCCATAACTCGGATGAAAGCCAGACTGCAAGGGATCCAGAAAACCAATGTGGTCCAAGTGCTCCTGGGGCTGCCGACCACCACCCGTTCAATAACCTTCCCTAAAAAGGGAAGGTTTGAGACAGGCTGATAGCTGGCAGAGGAGTCAATGTTAAGAGATGGTTCCTTTAGCAGAAGCCACACCACAGCCTATTTGAGGCACCACAGAACTCTGCCCTCTTGAAGGGAGGAATTGACCACCCACGCCAGCAACAGCCCCAACCTCTACAGGCTGGTCTTAACCAGCCAGGATGGGCATGGATCCAGTTCACAAGATGTGGCTCTAACAGCCCCAAGCCCATCCCCAGCATCAGCAGATGACACCTCCTGAAATTGATCCCAAGAAACTGGACATGTTGGGACATCCATAACCTCTGGTTCTCCCACTGTGCTAAATGCAATGTTGCACATTGCATTGTCGCACTGTGACAATGACTGCCTATTGGAACTTTGCCTGTGCTTGGTCTTTCATCCAGTGTAAGTGATGTCTAGGGGAGGGACCATGTCCTCCTTCCCTCCGAGCTGCCTTGACCCTGTTGAAACCTTGAGTTTTGTGCATCCATTCCATGTAAGCAATATCTCTGGGGGGGGGATGGGGATTGCCCACTCACCCCCCTCTGGCACGACCCCCTTGGAACTGTGCCGTATGGGTCACCAGCATGAGTGAACCATAGTGTAGTGATGATGGCATCTGGAAGAGACTGGACTTTTGTGACCCATCATGTCACAGTGTCATCAATCTGTGACCAGTAGTGTTAATGGCATCTGAAAGGAACTGGACTGGACTGCCTTCTTGTCTGCCTGCCTGCCAGGGGGACTGGTTGTTTTGGGTCACATGCATCTTCTTTCCTATGATGTCGCCCTTTGACTTTCCCCTTTTTTTCCTGTGCTCACCATGGGGTGTGCCATTTGCTCCCTGAAGCTGGCTTGCACCTCCGTGTGCCAGCATTGTTGCCAGGGCCTTCTTCCCCAGCCTTCACTCCCATTCTCCCGGAGAATTGTGTAGGGCAGGTGGAAGCAGCTGCAGCAGCTTTTTCTACCCACAGTTCACTGTGTCTGTATGTCATGACATGGGGCTAAGTACTGGGAATGTGGCAGTCAGTCATCCATGTGTTTTGTTCCTCTGCCCTATCCAGGGGTTGTAGGCATGTTTGTTCTGTGCCCCTCCCTGATGCAGGGAATGGTGGCTGCAGTTTTCCACACCGAGGCCGACTGTGGGGAGGACCTCGCCGCAGTTATGTCTGTTTGTACCCTTTGTTTTAATTCTGTTACTCTCATGAGAAAACTTTTACAATATTGAATTTTATTATTATATTCAGTTTGGGGGTTATTTCTCTAGCTGGTTTGTTGGGGGAAAATAGTTTCTCCATCCATTCTAGAAACTGGGGGCAGTCTGCTACCTACTTATTCACTGCAAGCAAGATGCTCACACAAACACTGTGCATGTGTTGATCACCATATGCACAGTATGTGCACCGTATGCAGTCTGAACAGGGCCATGGTTCTGGGTTGGCCCCACTGTGTTTATTATCACTATTTTCAGTTTCGAGACAAAGTGTGTCCAGGACTTGGAGCCCAGTTTGAAACACTGACATAACTAGTACTGGAGGTGCAGCTTCACTTCCTTTGCTAAATTAAAGGAAGAGCTCTCTTTACTTCCTTTGTAGTCTTCGTGCTTGACTGGCAAAGGAGACCCCTTGTCCTGCTTCAGTCTATGGGTATATTTAACCAGTGGGCATCTAACAAAAAAATTTAGTTGGGACATGTGATTTTTTCCCCACACAATTCTCCAAGACAACCAACCTGCTTGCAGTTAGCCTCAGTGATTTAAGTTCTATCGCTTGCCTCAATGACATCTAGAAAATTTTGTTTAATAGGTCTTGTCATTTCTATAGGCAAATCCCACTTTCACTAGCTTTTCCTCCCTCTCCCTGTCTAGCAAATTGCTTTTAATATCCTGTAACTTTTTTAGTCTTGCCTTAGGGGATCCATCCCAAGGCAATTTCAAGCCTTTTTTTCTTTTACCAAGCCCTTCAAATGTAGTCACTTCTCTGCTGCACTTTGATACTTACCTTTTACATCTTTGTGATTCTAAAAAGTTTACCGTTGCTCACGGTAGGCAGACAATTCAGTATTCTCTTGATACAGTTATACTAGTTCAAAGTTTTTTCCTCTCATACCATTTAGTCTTCTATTGCCCTTCTTTTCCATAACAAATCAAAACTTGACATTTACACACACAAAAAACCTCTTTTCTGATGATGAAGATTTCCATATTTTCAAAGCTGAATGCAAATGAAGCTTCCTTTATTTTAGCTTTCATGTATTTGTATGAGTTTCAGTTTGTTGTCACTGTTGCTAAACAAAAGTGTCAATTTCCTTGATACCTGGTCTAGTCTGACAGCAAAAGACTAAAATTTCTCTTCACCATCTTTATTATATGGGGCTTAATTTTAGTCCATTGCTCATCTTTTAGTTTTTTTCTTGGTATACAATGTGCCCTTCCCCACGGATAGCCATAAAAAGATATTATCTAGAAACTTAATGTCCACTCTGCAAAGCTATCACCATCCTTGCCTAACTGATGCCATGAACCCAATTAACCCTCATTGCAAAAAAGGAAAAGAATAAATACCCAGCCAAACATCCAATCTTATTTGGATTCAAGTCTGAGATGCTTCTTTTACTAAACTCATTATACCCTGTTACTTTGAATGAGAGACTCTTCAACCACATAGATTTTTTTGGAGTTTACTAATGTCCAAAAAGCAGTTGCTTTGAAAAAATGAAGAGAAAAAAAAAGAAATCCATATTTTCAGTTCACAATCTGTCCTGCGTCTTACAGTAACTACAATTACAATGATCCAGACAGCATCTTTCTTTTCTACAAACCTGTTGTTGTTGTTGTTTTCAGTTTCCTTCCCATACATTTTGTGAAATTTCAGCATTAAATATTACATAATCCACTGCCGGGCTCTGACAAATTCTGACCTTCCTTCCACCAGTATAAAGCTAGAGTAATACCATTGAAATTAATGCAGTTATTCCAGCTTCACATAGATATGACAACGGTTAGAATCTACAGGAGTATGGGGAGGGGTTCTTTGTTTCAGTTTTACTATCAAACTTTTAAATTAATTGCTTGATGAAACTTCCTTATCAAGATAAGTAAATATAGGCCAAAGCAGAAATAATTGCTACCGTGGCTATTTGCAGTATATACCTTGAGGTAATCAGGACATGAATCCTCAACTTAGAGAACACGGAAGGCTATGCAACCAGTATAGTTTCATAGCTGAAGTACCAGGATGCCAGGAGAAAACATATTAGATCTGAACTGTTGCCCTACTGTAGAATCACACTACTTGATAGCTTAGGGGCTGCGTGTGACTCAGGGACTGGGATTTTTTGCTTGTTTGCCTGTGGGAGCCCCCCCCCTTCTCTCCTGAGGACTGCTAGTTAAAGACTGGAGCATCATCTAGCCCACCTGTGTGCCTGGCCACGTCATCACCAGCTGGGGCCCACGGCAGCACCTTCAAAAACCCTGCCCCGCCTACAACGTTCTGCTTGGGGGCTGCGTGTGACTCATGGACTGAGATTTTTTGCTTGTTTGCCTGTGGTAGCCCCCCCCCTTCTCTCCTGAGGACTGCTAGTTAAAGACTGGAACATCATCTAGCCCACCTGTGTGCCTGACCACATCATCACAAGCTGGGTACCGCGGCGGCACCTTCAAAACCCCCGCACCACCTACGGCAGCACCGTAGGCATGCGTCGCTTGGCATCGCGCCTAAGGGCGTCACGTGCAAGGGTGCGCCCTTGTGCACGCGGTCTTAGGCACGCAACGGACGCAGGGGGCTTGGGCTTTTAGACTTGTGGACCTCTTTTTTGGTATTTGAGGTGGGGGTTGGTTTATCCACCTGATATTTTCTTTTCTTTTTTTTGTTTCCCCCAGAGGAACTCATTTGTGTGTTGCGCTGTGTGCAGGATGCCTAAGTGCAAAAATAAGGTGGGGGTACAGACTAGAGTCCAGGCAAAAGTAAAACAGGGCAGACTGGATAGCTTTTTGCAAAGCCAGTCTTTGGCTCCTCATGTCTCCCCTGTTCTTTTGTCGCCCATACCTTTGTTGGGCAATGATAATCCCCGGGAAGATAATTTGGTTTCTCCTTCAGCTCCATATAGGTCCCCCCTCCCCACTGATCATAGTGTAGATAATACTCATAATGAGGATAATGGGGTTTCTCTCCCCCCACTTTTAGCTGGATCTTTGCTTGGTGAAGAGGATTTCCAGGGGGAAAATTTGATTTATCCTGGAACTGTACTTAGCTCTTCCCTATTGTAGGAAATTGGGATATCAGTGGGAGGACCCCTAAGGAATCCCTTAGGGAAGCCCCTGAAGAAAGGGCCTTATTGGACAGTTTGGGTAGGCAGTGCCTTCTGATATATATCTAAACTCTATGGGCAACTTGATTCCATAAATGTCCTTATTCTCCAGCAAGCTTTAAAACTTGGGGAGATTGGTGAAGAAATCAGGCTTTGTCGGGCAGAACTAGTTAAATTACACCTTATGTCTCCTGACCTCCCAGGGAAGGATGCAGTACTGGATAAGGCCTCAGAGGGCCGTGGTGGGAGGGAGGCTGTAGATACGGGGAGGACCACTTCATTTCCAATTGATCCAGGGGCGTTAGTTTTTATAATTGGTTTTGATCCCTTTGGAACTCCACCACTTTGGGATTCGAAGTACAAAACACAACATCATATTGCTAGGATTTTGTGCCACCCTTTCTCCCCAAATTGTATTACACGCGTATGTGTACTCCCAGGGACCTCTAACAACCAACGGCTGGTAATTCATTTCCATACCCCTCAGATAGCTGAAAATCTATTACTATCTAAGGCCCGGTTTGCATATTGGGGTGTCCAGCTGCAAAGGGTGCATATAAACTCAGAAATCAATCCGCTTTTGAATTTACAACATAAGGATATGAGCTGCTTTGAGACTAGGTCCCCTGCCTCTTTTTTGGGCAGAGGACCATTTGTACCCATAGCCAATTCTGGCCAGCCTCATTGGACCTTTGTTGTGCAGAGATCATATCAATGTCTAAGTCACCAGGGAGAAGCCCCCAGAGGCCCCCCATGTCCCCTCCTATTCAGACGCCCCTCCCCCCTGAGGTTTTTCATAGCAGACTCGAAAATGGGCACCGAGATTACTCGGGGAGTCTGCTCTCGAAGGGGGAGGCGATGGTTAGGAAGGTTTCACCTAATCTGGGGATGGCACCGCAGAATATTGCTGTAGAAACCAGACAATTAGAGGGATCTGGGGATAAGCATCTGGAGGTGAGAACAGATCCAGCACAATGACTGGCATTGGGGGCAAATTGTGGCTTTTTTGCACTTTGCTCCTGGAATATTGCAGGGTGGGCAAGGCATAGTATGGAGCCGGACTTCATTTCCTTGGCCCAGAAATATCATGTACTATTGCTGCAGGAAACTTGGGCAAAGACTCCACTGGAATTAGATGGGTTTACCACTTACAGTTTACCAGCAGTCTCTTATAATCAGCGTGGGAGGCCATGTGGAGGTCTTGGTTGCTTTGTCACCCAGCCTTCTCCATTTAAGGATATTGTGATCATATCAGTACCACACCTTTCTCTGGGTTTTGTTGCCACTCTGGGTCCCCATAAATGGGTGATTATTACAATTTGCACCACCTTGTAATGCAGGCTCATTTAGGAAGAATAGCTGGGATTTATTGGACAACTTTCTTGATCAGTTGTGTACGGATCATCCAGGGGCCCTCTTAATTTTGGCTGGGGATTTCAACTCCAAAACTGGGCCAGATGATGTGACCCTTAGTCCCTTTTGTGATATGTCTTCTTTACCACCAGCTGGTGTACTGAAGACAAGGGTTTCAAAGGATTTGCGAATTAACTCCTCTGGGATCAGATTAGCAGAGTTGGCTCTTGCCCACAATCTTCATTTTTTGAATGGTGCTGGTTTTAGGGACTGGCCTGGATAATTTAGCTATGTAGGGCCTACAGGCTCGAGCACTATTGATTTTGTTATGGTTTCAGCATTAGCTCTGCCTTACGTTACCGATTTTTCTGTTGGAATGGAGCTCTTGGGAGATCATTTTCCACTTCACCTTTTAATTGGGGATAGTCAGCAAGATATTGTACCTACTAGTAATTCCTTTCCATCATTAGAAGGTTTAGAAATCTGTAAAGCACCTCCTTGGAATACCGATATGGCCTCTAGGATTACATCGTTAATCCTACAGCCGCATATAATTAACCTTAGGAATTTATTAATCTGGGCCAATGATTGGAGTGAGATAGTTGATAGATATGGCCAGCTTTCTGCTAGTCTTTCTCAACTGACTCAGTTGGCTGATAACCCTAGCAAGCCATCCTCTTTAAAGACACACAAAATTTGGTTTGATTAGGATTGCTGGGTTCTTCGAACCGAATTGAAACACTATAGGATTTATAGGCAGACTTCCCTATCCAAAATGCCCTTGGAGTACACTGCACTCAAAAGGGAATATAGACTCCTGATCAAGGGAAAGAAAAAGGCTTATTGTGAGGCACAGTGGGTGGAACTTCTTCGGGCCTCCGACCTAAAGGATGTGAGGACCTTTTGGCAGATAATAAAACGTACCGTCAATCCTGGCCCAAGGGTATTAGATCATCTGATTGCCCCAGAGATCTGGGTGAGACATTTTATGGCTTTCTTCCAGACTACGGAAGATAGACAGGAGGAAGAGTCCTCAACCCTAAGCTGGAGAGATTTAGAGATGCTCCCCCCTTGGCTGCCGGTGACGGAAGGGGAAGTGGCTGATCTGATTGATTCATTCCAAAGTAATAAGGCGCCTGGACCAGATTTAATCCACATCAACTTCATCAAAGAGCATAGAGACTGGTGGCTTCCTTTGCTTGTTAAAATATTCACAGCCATAAATAATTCTGGCAAGATTCCGCTTATATGGGTTACTGCCTTGGTGGTGCCGATTTTCAAGAAGGGATCAAGGGAAGATCCTGCAAATTATAGGCCCATTAGCCTTTTATCAGTCATTGGGAAAATTTATGCGAAATTCTTGCTGCATAGGTTAGTGGGGTGGATGCAGCAGGAGGGGATTATTGCCCCAGAACAGGACGGATTCCAATGTGGACGCTCCACTGTGGAGCAATGCCTCATTTTGTATCATCTAGTGGCAAAGTAAAGAGCATGGAGTGGAGCAGTATATGCGGCCTTTTAAGATCTGAGGGCTGCCTTTGACTCGGTCGACAGGGAGATCCTGTGGAGTAAACTGCAGGACTCTTCTGCTGACTGAAGGCTGGTGTATCTTATCCACGCTCTGTACTCGCGCTATGATTTGAGGGGGAGGGTCGATCCACGGGGACATGTTACTTCATCGATTCATGCCTGCTCTGGAGTTAGACAAGGCTGCGTCCTCGCACCAATTTTTTTCAATTTTTACAAAAATGCAGTTATTCCCAAAATGGCTGTTCCAACTTGTTTCCCCCTGAAACTGGCAAACAGACCAACTGGTTGTCTCTGTTATGCAGACAATGTGGTACTCTTATCACAGACTCGTGTGGGTTTAAATAGGAAACTTAAGATTTTTGCCGATTTCTGTAAAGGACATAGATTGACACTTAATTATCAAAAATTGAAAACTGTTGTTTTCTCATCAAGGAAGAAAATCTACAGATGGGCCATAGGCTCGCAGGAGATTCAACAAGTTACAACCTTTAAATATAGGCATAGTGTTCAATCAATTACTTACTTGGAATGATCATGTGAATAAATGCCTGACGGCGATTAAGGGCCCAGCTCGTGCTATCTATAATCTTTTCGCACATCAAGGCAGAGTTGCACTAGTACCCACTTTGCGGGTCTATAATAGTAAAATCAGGTCACAGGTTTTGTATGGTGCAGAGCTGTGGGCCCCTTTTGGCAGGAAGAGCCTGGACTCTGTGCAGTCCAGGTTCCTGACAGGGCTTTTAGGTAACATCAAGGGGACCCCCCATGCAGCAGTGAGGTTGGAGCTGGGTCAAAGAGGATGGCAGCAGATGGCCTTGAGCTAGCCCTTAAGATGCGGTGCAGGATTTTCACTGGACAGGGGACTGAGCTTTTGCGGGAGCTTGGCTGCGATACCTACGTGACCCCATGGCGGAGGAGGGTTCAAACTTGCCTTAAAGAAATGGGGCTATCTCGGGAGTATCTGATGCATAAACCCCCAGTAATAGTCTTGAGGGAGGTACTCCAGAGGGCAGAGGACATTGATAGGCAGATGGAGATGGCCAGGGTTCAGGCCTCTCCCCATCTGGCAAATTACCATCATCAGGTACCTCTCCCTCGTTGTATGACCTTGTATCTTACTATGCCAATTCCTGTCAGAGCTAAGCGCTTGATCTTTCAGGCAAGAGTAAATACATTGCCATCTAAGGTACTGGAGGGTTGCTTTTTGGGGCTTCCCTTCTCAGAACGACTCTGCCCGTTTGATCAAGTGGAGGTGGAGACGCCTGGACACATGTTACTATATTGTCATCTATATGATGACATCAGGGAGAAATTCCTGTGACCAATTTTGACCCAGATCCCAGGGAGATCAGAGGAAGTAACCTAAAATTACTTGCTGAATAACTCAGACCCAGAACAAACTGGGCTTCTTGCAGAATTTCTCCTCCAAATGTCATATGCACGGAGGAGATTTCTGGAGTTTAGATCACCTACGGAAGATTTGTTATAGACCCCTTCATCTGGTCTGTGTAGGTGCTCTTATCTTTGGAGGGGATTCAAGTTTGATTTAGATCTTAGGTATTTGGGTAGACGAAATAGGGCCTGCTTTTCATAGGGAATGTTAGATGTATCTGGCCTGGGGGATTAAGCTCCCCTGGTTTATTTCCATATCCAGGCCATTTGGTATTTTTTGATTCAAACCAGTGGTTTTAGTTTATACTATTAATGTTTCAAATGTTATGTATTTTTGTTTTGTTGTTTGTTTGTATGCAATGACCATGTGTCAAGCTTAGTAAATATCTATCTATCTATCTATCATTACTTGATGACTCCTTCTACACTGCTGCATAAGGAGCTCTGATGAGAAAGGGGCAAGTTGGGTAGCTCCACTTGAAGTGAAGCTAGCTGATTTCTCTGTAAAAGGACAATAAATGTACTTGTCATCATGAGTGCTAAAATTATTCGTTCCACTGCTGCTGCTTCCCTCTTCATCCATGACAGTGGGCCCCTAAAGACACTACTTCATTGGCACAGTGCAGAGAGCAGGGTTTGCACTAAATTATGTATTTAGGAAACAGACGTTGCCTGACTGGCAACCCAGCTGGAAGAGAAAGCTGGGTGGAACAACTACAATGCTTTCTGTCTGGAGTCTTTTATTGCCTTCTGTCCCTGCTTCCACCTTGCCTGCCTGTTCCTGAACCTGCTTTCAGCCTTCCAGTCATCAGCCTGAGAGCCCAACATTTGTCCCTGCTTCTTCAGACTGGCTGCCTGGCACAGACCTCATGGCTTGTCATTGCTGTCCATGCTATGGACTACCCATTGGCTTAATTGCTGGTTTTGGATTGATTCCAGTTTCTGACACCTTAGATGTGTTGTCTAGTCCTGATCTTGTCACAACTGGGCATTGGTCCTTTAAAGGCTGATGAAAGCCTGGTGCCTTACACTAATTGATGTTAGGCATGTCAATTCACTTGTAATCCTTTTAAAAGATTCCTTTCCAACCTGGATAGATTGTGTGTTGAGGTGGTATGCTGCACTGTTTTTTACTATATGTTTGTCTGGTGCCTACGACAATGAGAACTTGTAACAGGTTTTGGCCTGCCATGCTGCAACTCCTTGCAAGATTAGGCCCAAATACATGCTTGACATAAGGTTCCTGGTCACCAAAAGTGCTTTAATTTATATTTACAGTGCAAATTCCCATAGAACTTCAGCATTCCACCAGCCCCCTCAGACTGTGGTCTTCTTGCATGCTAAACCACAAAAAATATATTGTACAGGAAAGAAGAGCAAACCGAAAAAAGAAACTCAAATAATGAAGCCTTTCAAAATCAAAAGTGAACTTTCATTAATTAAAAACAAGTCCTTTTCCAGGGGGTGATGTTAATTATAGTCTCTTGGTTAATAGGGTTTCTTCTGGGGAGAAAAAAACTAGTTCTGTTGGTGGATCTTTAATTAGTTGTCATTCAGGATGTTACACACACACACACACACACACGTGCGCACACACACACACACACACACGTGCGCACACACCCATGAAGGAAAAGGGATAATAAAAGATGGTTAAACCGTGGCAATAGTCAGATTTTGACATGGCCAGTCACACTTGTGTTCTCAACTGACCGTTCAGCTTCTGTAGATGCAGATTTGGGGCTTAGCTTGCTTCTCCTGATCATTAGTCCCTTTCAAACTGGATTACTGGCTGTCTAATTTTGTTGTGTTGGCACTGGTTCTGGTGATCGAGTCATAGAATCACAATGCTGGAAGTGATCTTAATGGTCATCTAGTCCATTTCCCTGCACTACTGCAGGATCTGCCACACCCCAACCATCCACACAGAGAAATCCCACCAGTAGTGACAAGCAGAGACTGGGACCAACCAGACCAAGCCGATGCCTGAAATAACAGGAAATAATTTTAGAAAAAGAAGGATCCAGATGTTCCAAACAGTTGAGCCACACTCATGCTGCAGGGGAAGGTGATTATCTCAGGATCCAGGCAAGGAACCAATACGAAATAGAGAAAAGGATGGGGATAGGACAGGACACACAAGAGAAGGAGAAAACAAGCAGGATTCTTACATATAATTTGGTCCAATTATGGTGTACTGCATAGTTGGCCGTAGAATTTGCAGGAGCCAGGACAAAGATAAAATGTGGCCCCTTCCTTGAGGCCCTTTCCCCTTGGGGGCACCATCCATGGGGTCCTAAAGATGGTTGTGTTTGGGGACCCACAGGGAAGGAGGGAGGCCACCACACCCTGTTCTGGTGAAGGCAAGGGCCATTGTGGGCCCCAGGAAAAAGCAGGGCCTGAGGTGGTCACCCTGGGTTGCCCTGTGGTAAGGTCGGCCCTGATGTAATATCTGTGCTGAGAGACTAGATATTAACAGATGTCGACATTGGATGTCATCCCTATCTAGTGGGGAGGGCTTTCCCTGACTAAGCGATCTCCGGTCATGAAAACACACGTTCCCACAGCTTCCACCAGCCAAGGAGGCAGAACAGGTAACAAAGTGCGGCTGTTTGGCCATGCTCCTGCACTCCCAGTGTCACCCTGCCTCCCTGCAATGAGAGGCAGCCATGGCTTGGCACCATGGCAAACCCTAAAGCAGGGAGTAGCCAGGGCCAGGAACAAACGTCCCCACCTGTTTCATCTGCTCTGGCCCAGCTGGGTGGCAGCTGGGCATGGACTGTGGGGCCGTAGTGATCCAGGTCCACATTTCCAGCCTGGCTGCAAAACCGGGCTGGGCTTTACTGGGTCCACATCTGGCAGGCCTGGAACAAACGTGCTGCTGTGATGCTGGCCCAGGCAAGCCAAACTGGGCCAAGCTGGGATGGTGTGTAGGGTTTACTGGGTTGGTTGGGGAAGGATTGTGAAGAGGGTTGGAGTATTTATTTATTATTTAGTCCAATTTTTTGCAAAGCAAATAAAAATACATATAAAAACAGCATAAAAAACCAAACCCCCCAAATCATTTCCCTCCCCCCACCACAACCACCCCATCACATCCCTAATCCAAACCCACACCAAACCCTCCATTCCCTATGCCTGCTCACCAAATGTCCTAACAAATAAAAAGGTCTTGCACTGCCTCCAGAAGATGCCCAGGCTCTGGCTTAAATGAACCTCAAGGGGAAGGTAGTTTCATAGCATTTGGGGCAGCAACTGAGAACATCGCCCCATGAGTCCTCATCATACAGACAAGACTAACAGATGGCACCCACAGGGAAGCAATCCCAGCCAATCGCAGGGGCCACAGTGAGACACAGTGGCCACGAACCAGGATCAGCTGAAAATAATGTGTGTTACCTTCAGCCAGCCCCGGAGCCCAGAGCATGGTCCCGACCACAGGACGGGATCAGGCTCAGGGGCCGGATTGGCTGCTGCACCCGCCCATCTCTTGGTGGGCGGGAGAGCATGGGGGGGCCGGGGCTGTGCTGCCACATTTTGCGCCGCATAGCCCCGACCCCTCCTCGATCTTCGCTAGGAATCAGGCTGGCATGTCTAAAGGACAGCCGGACTGATTCCTGCCCAGGATCCGAAGCAGATCCCAGACCGTGGTTCAGCTTGGAGGGCCGAATGACCCGTCACGTCTGAAATTACCCCTTGTTAAGGGTAATAAGAAATGAAAAAGTGAAAAAGATGACAAGAGCCTTGATGTGGCAACTTCACTTGCTGTATTCCTGCTTGCACCTACTATAGTGTTGCTTCTAGTATCCAGAAACCAATGCATTCCAGTCAATGCCATTGAAATATCATTTATTCAGATTATAACAATGATATTAGCTGAGGTTTGAGGAAGCAGAATGTAAATGCCTGTGTGTCACATGAGACAAAAAAAGTCAAAGCTGGAGCTAAATGATGCTATCTGTTGCTTGGCAACAGAAAACATGCATATGAGAATATGAACATTCTACTTGTGTTTGTGAGATTCACATAGTTGCCAGAAGTATATCCAAGTCACAACAGCACTGAATGCAGTAACAATTATTCCTTAGTCAGAATAGCAGCCTACATCTGTCAGCAAATTGTAGAAATGAACTAGTTCTAATGCATATATTTTCATCAAAATAGTAACCATATTAATGTCATCTTTAAAGGAAAACATTACTGTGGAGGATGAAAGGATAGTTTAATTCCTAATTTTTAGCACCACTTGATAATGATGTTTTTAAAAGGGCAACAATTCTGTAGATATTTTCACAGGTCACCTGATTCCTTATTCAAATATAGAAAATTGTTTGGTAATTTCAGATATAACAACACACCTCCCTAATGAACTTATCTGAAATAGGTAAGAATTGGTGAATGATGTTGAAGGTAAGGGGAATTTTTGAGGGAAGTGTTAATGTATTATTAGGATTCATTACCCTAAAAAAAAGGCAAGGGGGAAAAACAGCCTAACAAACCTAAAATTCATTTTAATAAGCTCAGGGATGTACTGGGCAGTGGGCAGCATCCCATGGTTAGATCATAGGTGTCCAAGTAGCCTGGGACTTTCTTTAAAAAGAGATACTGAAGGCACAATCACAAATGATCCCAATGAACAAGAAAGATGGGAGACAACCAAAGAAGCCAATATGACTACACAAAGAGCTTACAAATGAGTTAGGAATCAAAACATGAACATATAATAAATGGAACTGAATGAACAAACTTTCTTTTCTCTCTTTTAAAAACTTCATTTTTACTATGAGACTTTAACACAAAAGTAGTATTTGTGCATAAACTCCCCCCCAAAATTTGGATATTACGATTTATACACTCTTCTAGTTTATTATTATTATTATTATTATTATTGTTAACAAACATTTATATAGCGCCAGCAGTGTACCTGGCACTTTACAAAGTAATAAAATAAATACGGTCCCTGCCCCTAGGGCTTACAATCTGAGAGACAGGAGCTGGGGGAGAGACATAGGAAGGGGCACAGAGGGAGAGACAAGAGGTCTAACATTCATGAAGATGCGAGGTCTCAAGTGCACGTACTTGGCTTGGTTACGATGAGAATGACAGCAGGCAGGTCCATGTTGCAAGGATAAGGGTAAACCGATCGTAGGTATAGGAATAGTGGCTCAGCAGGATAAAGAGTCAGACAGAGCAGAGCGAAAGAGGTGAGTTTTAAGGAGAGATTTGAAGGTATGAAGGGAGGGGGCAAGGCGGATGTGGACAGGGAGGGAGTTCCAGGCATGGGGGGCAGCAAGTGAGAAGGGACGAAGGCGCTTAGGGGAGCAGGGAAGGCGTGGAAGGGTGAGAGAAGGGACAGAGGAGGAGCGAAGTGCACGGGCTGGAGTATGGAGGGCGATAAGTGCAGAGAGGTAGGGGGGAGCAAGGTTGTGAAGAGCTTTATAGGTGAAGACTAGGAGCTTGTGCAGGATTCGTTCAGGAAGGGGAAGCCAGTGAAGCGAAGAGAGGAGGGGCTGCACATGGTCGAAGCGACTGGCGAGGTAGATGACCCTGGCAGCAGAGTTTTGGACAGAGATGAGGGGAGAAAGGTGAGACCGGGGAAGGCCAGTGAGAAGGAGGTTACAGTAATCGAGGCGAGAGATGACCAGAGCATGAACAAGAGTTTTGGCAGACGAGACAGAGAGAAAAGGGCGAATCTTAGCAATGTTATGGAGGGAGAAGCGACAGGATTTAGCAACAGAGTCAATGTAGGGTTTAAAAGAAAGGGGTGAGTAAAAGATGAAGCCTAAGCTACGGGCTTGGGGGACGGGAAGGATGGTGACCCCGTTGATAAGAATCAACAGAGAGCAATGTTATGGAGGGAGAAGCGACAGAATTTAGCAACAGAGTCAATGTAGGGTTTAAAAGAAAGGGGTGAGTAAAAGATGAAGCCTAGGCTACAGGCTTGGGGAACAGGCAGGTTCAAATTCTGTTGTCAAATTACAACAGAATTTGGCACCAAAAATATTTGTGTTTTTAATTTTTTAAAAAGTCTTTCTTTTAAACATAATTGGGAGTGGTAGCAGAAAATCAGAGTCTTTACCTCCAAGTGTATTACATATTCTTCAAAGTATGGGTAAGCATATTTACTTTGTGTGAATACTGTAATACCAGGTGAAAACCAACATGGTCACTTACATATGGAGTTCTAATTTCTCAATATTCTTGCGATCATAATTTTATAATGGTAAAACTTCAGCATTGCTGTGATACATTGTACATATTTTTGATCCTTCATGTATTAATTCCACTGTAAACAAAGCAAGCCTATCCAGACATAAATTATACATATCAATCACTCCAACAGATCCATTTCTTCATCAGTATTGATGCACAATTATAGGAAATATATGGTGTCCCTTTTCCAGCTGGAGTAAAATAAATAATTGGAAGCTACAGCAGGTGTCTCTAAGTGTAAAAGTTTTTAGGGAGCAGTTGAGCAGACTGTAAGTTAGTTTTAGTCTGAAGTGAAAGCAAGCTTGAGCTAGAAATGTTGCTACAACTCCAAGTCTTCCCTAAACAGATTAAAGGGACTGTAGCAGGATCACCCCCCATGTCCAGGCTGGGAGGAGACTCAGCGACACCTGACTCCAGCATGAGGACTTTTTCTTTTTCCATTATATACACTTTATTTATACATCAGTTCCATCTTGTCCCCTTTCCTGTTCAACACGTATATGCAGCGACTGGGTGAGGTCGTGAGACGGTTTGGGGTGCGGTGTCTTCAACATGCTGATGACACCCAACTCTACCTCTCTTTTTCATCTGACCTAGCAGTCTTGGTGCTTACTCTGTGTTTGGCGGTTGGATGAGGGTGAGCTGTCTGAAGCTGAATCCCGACAAGATGGAGGTGATGTTAGTGGGTAAGGCAGTGGGTGTGGCAGCCACTGTCATTGATGGGGTTTGCCCCCAGGTTCATAATCTGGGAGTGCTCCTCAATTCCCAGCTCTGCCTGGATCTCCAGGTCGGGGCTGTGGCGAGGAGTGCATTTCACCAATTACCCATTTCTGGTGCAGCAACTTCGGCTGTTTGTCTCAGATTCCAACCTGGTCACTATCATCCATGCTTTTATCACCTCAAGACTAGACTATTGTAACGTGCACTCCATGGGGCTACCCTTGGGGACAGTTCAGAGACAGAGTGCAGCTGATGCAGGATACAGTGGCCCGCCTCCTAACGGGGATGGGTCACTGTGAACATGTTACACCAGTGCTCCAAACTCTGCACTGGCTGCCAATAGTGTTCCATGCCCGATTCAAGGTGTTGGTGCTTACCTATAATGCCCTATAAGGCTTGGGACCTACCTATCTGTGGGAAGGCCTCACCCCCCGGCTTCTTGATCAACCCCTGCGGTCTGCTGGGAGCACCTTTCTCAAAGTCCCCCAAGTAGTTCGGGGGACAACTATGGATAAGGTGTTCTCAGTTGCTGCACCTAGGCTGTGGAACTCCCTTCCAGTGGACGCCTGTGTGGCCCCAGATCTCCCCTCAGTCTGTCCACAATGTAAGACCTGGCTGTTCCAACAGGCTGTCAGTGAGGGAGATGGGCAGGGTAGGAGGTTTGAGGGTTAGGGGAGTGGGTTCTTTTGTTTGTTCTTAAACATCCCCCTTGGTGGATGGTATTGTTTTATGTTTTTTATATATTTTTTATATATATATATATATATATATATATATATATATATATATATATATATATATAGTACTTTTATCCTTTGCATTTAAATCGCCCCAAACTGCTTTGGCAGGAGGTGCGGGATAAAAGATGTGTAAAATAAATAAATTAATTAATTCCTCAGTAACAGGCACTTAGTCAAATGAGCCAAACTTCAGGGAATCCCCCCTCCCTGCCCTTTTCCTTGGCTTATCCACAGGGCCCAGACCCATTCCATCTGGCCCTGACCCAGCTCCAGGGATGCCCTCCTGGACTACTCACAGTTTGCTGTGAGCTACCTCACTCGGCTTCCCGGTTCCCAGCTGCCCTAGTGCTCTCTGACCAGGGTGCCCAAACACTGCTCTGCTTCTAGTCTCTGTCTGCTTCCAACTGCAGTACGATGCACTGTAGTACTTATCTCAGCCCTTCATTCCCAGGCAGTCCCCCCCCCCACCAGACAGCTCTCTATACTAGCCCCCTACAATCCTGGCTGCCTGTCAAGGCTCCAACCAACTCATACCTTCATGCCCACTATGGCCTGGCTCTTCCGGTCAGCTACAGCTGCCCTCTAGGGCAACTAGGTGGTTCTTTAAACCTGCCACCTTCCTAAGCACCCAAACACGGTGGGTCAGGAAGACACACCTCCTTCTGGACCCACTCACACTCAGCCCCAGTCCCAGGCAACTCTTTCATCCTACTGCTGGGCTGACAGAGCCGCAGAAGCTGTTCAGACTAGGTGGGTACATTTCCTCCCCAGTCCTGCCTAATCAATTACACCACCGGCTCTAGTATCTGGTCACTTTCACTGGTGGGGAAGGTGCCACCGCTGCCGGCTTCCTCTCAGTGACTCAGCGACTTCCTGTGGCATCATCGAGACAGAGAGAGACAAGGCTTCCACAGTTCTCATCAAAGCCTAGAGCGGGGCAGAAAGCAGCCGCCCTGATACAGGCACATGAAAGGCACTTTATAAAGTAATGAAATAGACACAGTCACTGCCCTAGGGCTTACAATCTGAGAGATAGAGGGTTGGGGGAGAGACAAAGGAAGGGGAACAGAGGGAGAGACAGGGGGTGTAACATTCACAAAAATGCGACGTCTCAGGTGCACGTGCTTGGCTTGGTTACATCGAGAATGATGGCTGGCTGGTCCATGTGGTGAGGAGAGAGAGAGAGAGAGAGAGAGACCTCAGACAACAGATTGTACTAGATGGAAGGTATCAGCAGGAGTTAGGAGAGGGGACTGAGGAGTTGGGGAGGGCAGAGCGGAAGAGGTGGGTCTTGAGGAAGGACTTGAATGTACGAAGGGAGGCGGGTGAGGCAGATGTGAGCAGGGAGGGAACTCCAGGCATTGGGGGCAGCTAGGGAGAAGGGACTAAGGCAGTTAGGGGAGCAGGGGAGGTGTGGGAGGGTGAGAGAGGGGACAGAGGAGCAGCCGAGTTCACGGACTGGAGTACAGAAGGAAATTAGTGCAGAGAGGTAACGGGGAGCAAGGTTGCAAAGAGCTTTATAAGTGAAGACTAGGAGCTTGTACAAGATTTGTTCACAAAGGGGGAGCCAGTGAAACAAGGAGAGGATGTACTGCATGTGGTTGAAGCGATGGGCAAGGTGGATGACCCTGGAAGCAGAGATTTGGATGGAGATAAGGGGAAAAAGGTGAGAGTGGGAGAGGCCAGTGAGAAGGAGATTACAGTAATCGAGGCGAGATATGACCAGGACATGAACAAGGGTTTTGGCAGAAGAGACAGAGAGAAAAGGGCGAATCTTAGCAATGTTATGGAAGGAGAAGTGACAGGATTTGGCAGCAGAGTCGATGTAGGGTTTAAAAGAAAGGGATGAGTCAAAGATGAAGTCTAAGCTACAGGCTTGGGGGATGGAAAGGATGGTGACCCCATCGATAAGGATCAAAAGGGAGGAGGGAGAGGAAGGATGGGATGGGAAGATAAGGAGTTCAGTTTTAGCCATTTTGAGTTTGAGTTGACATTGAGACATCCAGGTAGATATATCAGAGAGACAGTGAGGTGAGCTTGAACAGATGGAGAAAGAGAGGGAGTAGAGAGATAGAGTTGGGTGTCATCAGCGTAGAGGTGATATTGGAAGTCATGGGAGGCAATGGGTGAAAACAGACATGACGCTAACCACCCTTTAACCACCCTTGGTGGTTATTTATGCATGTTGCAGGACTGTATTGGTGCCCTATGCAGCCCTGCAACATGCATAAATGACCACCAACGGTGGTTAAAGGGTGGTTAGCATCATGTCTGTTTTCACCCAATGAGTTTGCCTAGGGACAGGGTGTAGATAGAGAAGAGGAGAGGGCCAAGGACAGAACCTTGGGAAACACCAACTGAAAGGGGAAAGGAGGAGGAGGTGGAGTTGGCAAGAGACACATTGAAGGAGCAGTCAGAAAGGTAGAAGGAGAACAAGTCAAGGATGGATCCAAGGGAGTGAAGTGAGTCCAGCAAGAGTGAGTGGTCAACAGTATCAAAGGCAGCAGAGAGGTCAAGGAGGACAAGAATGGAGTAGAGGCAATTAGATTTTGCCATAAGAAGATCATTGGTGATCTTAGCGAGAGTAGTTTCAGTAGAGTGAAGGGGGCAGAAGCCAGATTGGAGGAGGTCAAGGGAGGAGTTGGCGGAGGGGAAGTCGAGGCAATGGCAGTAGACAACATGTTCAAGAAGCTTTGAAGCAAAAGGAAGGAGTGAAACAGGACAGTGGCTAGAAGGGTCAGAAGGGTCGAGAGTGGACTTTTTGAGGCTAGGAGAGACAGTGGTGTGCTTGAAGGCAGAGGGGAAGGAGCCAGTAGAGAAGGAGAGGTTGATGATGTGCAGGAGGAAAGGGGCAACAGTGGAAGCAATGAAGGTCAGGAGGCGAGAGGGGATGGGGTCAAGGGGGCAGGTGGAAGGGTTGACGTAGGAGAGCAGGGAGATTTCCTCAAGGGACGTGGGAGGGAAGGAGGACAGGAGAGAAGGGAGAGGGGAGGGAGTAGGAAGAGTAGCGGGAAGTGATGTCGAGATGGATCTTGTCTATCTTGGGGGTAAAAAAGAAGAGAGATATTGGACAGAAAGGGAAGAAGGAGGAGGGCGGCAGGGGTGCTTGAGTAGGGAGTCAAAGGTGGAGAACAGGCGATGAGGACCCTGAGAACAGGACTCAATGCAGGAGGCGTAGTAATGCTGCCTAGTGAGGGAGATAGCAGAAGTAAGGGATGAGAGAGAGAGAACTGATGGAGGAGTGTGCAGAGCCCATGTTTTTCATTTTTTGTTTACATTTTTAAATTGTTTTTCATTTTATTTTCAATTTTTTGTTATTTTCTTTATAGATTTGTTTTCATTTTGTTTTTGCATTGATTCAAGGAGAATCACTCTAGGCCTTCCTAATACTTATGAGAAGTATGCTTTTATAAGTTTATGCAACTTATGAGAGAGAGAGAGAGAGAGAGAGAGAGAGAGAATACAGACTGGCAGTAGCAACAGCAGCAGCAGTTTTCTAGATAAACAGCAGCAACAGCAGTCAGGAGGACAGGCACTGTTGGCAAGCTGTTCTGGACATTTGGTACTGTCCTTGGCACTCCAAAGTGTGTCAAGTCAACAACTTGCAGTGACTGCCCCAGGGATCAGGGCTTGTAAGAGAGAACCATGCACTGGCAGGAGCAGGCAGTTGTGGAAGGCAGTCAAGGAGCAGAGGCAGCAGGCATTGACACCCGAAAGTCTGGCAGAGTATCAACTTGAAGCAAGTACCCCAGGGGGGCAGGACTTGTGTGAAAGACAGGCATACTGGAAGGAGGAGAAGCAGAAGCAGGCAGTGCAAAGCAGGCAGGCAGAGCAGGAGCAGAGGCAGCAGGTAGTGGCACTAGTATTGCCACCCCCAAAGTCTGTCAGGGTATCCATTTGCAAAGAGTACCCCAGGGGAGCAGGACATGTGTGTGTGAGAGAGAGAGAGAGAGAAATAGAGAGAGAGAGAGGGATATGAACTGGCAGTAGCTGTCACTGGTGGCAGGCAGGCAGCGGGGAATCAGAGCAGGCATTGGCACCCCCAAAGCTTGGCAGGATATCAGCTTGCAGAGAGTGCCATAAGGGACAGGACTTGTGTGTGTGAGAGGCCCACACTGGCAGGAGGAGCAGCAGTGGACAGTGCAAGGCAGGGGCAGGCAGACAAGGAGCAGAGCAGGCATTGGCACTGGCATGTGTCTTGGCACCCCCAAAGTCTGTCAGGGTATCAACTTGAAGAGATCATCCCAGGGGAGCAGGATGTGTGTGTGTGAGAGAGAGAGAGAGAGAGAGAAGTTGTTTACGACTTTTTGCCTCCAAAATGAAGCAAAAACAAAAAATGGAGCAATAACAAAAAAATAATGAACACAGACATTTTTTTTTATTTCGTTATTTTTTAAAACGAGGTTTTTGTTTTCATAAAAATGAAAATGATTTGCACACCCCTACTAGAAACCCAAGAAGCACTGACAACCAATTTTCTCTCTTTCCCTGTACCCTTTCCTTCCAATGCTTCTGACTAAGTAAATTACACAATATAATTACTTCAGAAAAAAAGCAGCTTTAGTTTACATTTTCAGCTGTTCTTATGAATAAGTAGATCACTCCTGTATTACACTTTATTTTATGTCCATCCAATTATGTTTGGTTTGGACACAAATAAGCGGTTATTGACTAAATCAATAGTCTTTGGAATGTTACAGCACGTGTATAATGGTCGTAAAATAAAATCAGATGTTACTTTAAGCAGATGAGAAGAATGGAAAAGACTAAATATTGAACTAACTTTGGTTCATTAGGTTACTTTCAGATTAAAAATATAGAGAGACAAAAGGAAGTCAATTTCTTAAAATTAGACTTCTATTTCCTTTCTACACTTCAAATTAATTAGAATTTACCAGTAAAAACAGACTTATTAAACATCACAATTAAGTTTTACAGAAGCCATATTAAAGTTTTAAGAAACTGAGCAGCTACTTCACCATAATTCCCAGTGGAACTATCAATTAAATTAGCCTTTGTCCTCGGAAATAACAGAATGAGATACAGTAAGGGACATGCTCTGTCTGATAAAAGAGCCCACTAATCTAAAGTGTGACCCAGCATACTGACACTTCTAATAGCCACTAGCAGCAAGTTTCTATTGTAGAACTGCAGATACCACTTCTGACTCAAGGTATTTTACAAGTTGTTTCATCTTCCTTTTCTCTGACATTAATTAATAATGTGTAACAAATAGTTTATTGAATAACTTCTAAACCTCTTATTTAGAATATTTTAATCAAATAGTGTATTAATTTTTGTTACTGTTTAATTTCTTCTTCCAAACTGGGTATAAAAATTTGCTTCGAGAGTAGACAAAGGTAACCTTTATAACTCATGGAACATGAGAGAATGTTTATCACTATATTAAAACTCAATCCTGCAAAGGCATAAACCCAGGTATAAGAATATGCACTGTGAGTAGTCCCACTAAAGCTACAGAACTACTTCCAGCCTGATCAGTATAGTCAGTCGATGGGACTACTCACGTTAGTGCCTAATTCTACACACAGGTATTAGACTTTACAAAATTAAACATTATTTTTTTGTCCTCATTGGAACCTTTTATAAGCAGGCATATGTTCAGAGGTCAGTGAAGGAGACACCATTAAAGGTGAGCAGTGCTAGAAATGAACTGGAATGGACAGGAACAAGATTCCAGTAGTTTCCAGTTTTCATTTGTTTACATGACTTATATTAAAAATAGTGGTCAGTGGAAAGATTACATCTCAAACAGTATGGGTAAAATCAAACATGGTGAGAGGCCGCTATGGCCCACTGGGCCGGAGGCTCATCAGTATGTCCATTTCTGGGCTGCCAGATGTAGGCCCACTGCTACCCTGGCCGGAATAGGTGGCTGAGCTAGATGTTGTCCCTCAAATGATTCCATGACCACAGCCTGGGCTAAGGGCTTCCCAGGCAGGCAGTGGTGCAGGGGTTGCCATAGTCAGACTCCATGACTGCCTGTTATTACCTGCTATGGCCAATAGTGTCTCAAATCATGGTGGGAGTGGGACACTTGGGGCAGCTATGTGTTTGTTCCATTCCCACACCAGGGGGAAAGGGGAGTGGTTGCCGGCTAGCCGGCCAAGTTGGGTGCACGTTATCTGTGTCCTGTAGGGATGGGCGAACAGACCACGGTTCGTGTTCGGCCGTTTGTGTTCGGCCGTTCGTGTTCGACCGTTCGTGATTGGCCGTTCGTGTTCGGCCGTTCAGCCATTCGCCGAGTTCGTGTTCGGCCGTTCGTGTTCGGCTGTTCGGTCATTGAAATCGCGCGAGAGCCCGAAATCGAAAGCGGACGCACCGAAAAATGGAAATTCGTGTGTGGTGAGTGAGTGTGTGTTTGACTCAGTTGGTGTGTTTTTGGCTGTGTTTGACTGTGTGTGACTTTGTTGGATTGGCTGGCTGTGTGTTTTGGTTCAGTTTGTGTGTTGGGTGAGAGAGAGATCCTTGTTTAAAAAAAAAAATTTTTTTAAAATGAAGAAGGCTGTAGTGAGGATCCCCCGACTGGGGGCCAACTTGCCAGTGCTGCCACAGCCACTGCCACTCGAGGAGGAGGAGGTGGCTGAGGCGGCTGCCCTAGTGGCAGCTACGGCGGCGGCGGCTAGGGCTACTGCTGCAGCTGGTGCTGCTAGTCCTGCACTGGTGGCTTACTCCTCGGATGAGGAGG
>QEPC01001271.1:816819-852917 GCA_003113815.1 Sphenodon punctatus
CCTCCATGTCCCGCACTATGTCCTGGTAGACATGTTCGTTGCACTGGTTGAGGGCGAGCTCCAGCTGGAACTCCAGGGTCCCCCATATGCGGATGAAGTCCCTGGTCTCCTGGAGGCCCCGCTGGCCCCCTCGGCGGTAGGCCTTCCTCCAGCATCCCCACAGCCGGTCTTCTTCCTCCTCCTCCTCCTCCACCTCCTCCTCCTCCACCGGCGCTGCCTCCCCCCGCGCTGGGCTGGTGTCCTCTGGGGGCTCGTCCGCCTGGGCCATTTTCCATGTCTGTGGGGACAGTCGGGGGGGCGTGTTGGGTTAGGTGCAGGCTGGGCCCCCTCGCGGGGCTCCCCTTCCCCCCGTCTCCCTCCCGGTCACCCAGGCGTGCCCCGGCCCCCCCGGGGTGCCCCCTGCTCCCCTCCCCTCCATTGCCCTTACCCATTTCCTGGGTGCCTCCTCCGGCCCCATTGCGGCTGCTGCCCCCGGGGCATCCCATGGCGCCTGCTGCTGGGGGTGTTGTTTCCGGGCCACCTGTAGGGTCTGCGCGACCCCCGTGTCCCCCTCCTCCCCCGTCTGTGCTCCCTCCACCTCCACCGCTGCCCCTGCCACCTCCTCCTCCTCCACCGTCGCTCTGTCGCCCGCCGCTCTCTTCCGCCTCCCTCCTCGCTCCACCCCGCCATGCTTGCCTGTGGCTGATTTCCCTTTAAATCTCCCTCCGGCGGCTGTGTTTTGCTGGTTGCCCGGCAGCGATGCTGCATGCATTGTCCATGGCTGGGTCTCGTTTCCTTTGTTTCCACCCGGGGATTGGCATCCAGATGTTACTTTTTGTTGGTTCCTGGTGGGGATCTCTTTGGCCACACTTCCCGGGATATTCCCCCCACTAGCCCGGGAAGCGGGGAAATTGACCCCATATGGGTATTGAGCGTGGTGAACATCTGGCGCGTGCCGAACAGACATTCCGGGTGCATTGGCCCCGCCGCGGGATTGAGCGTGGTTTACTGTGGTTGAGCGTGATCTCGTAACATCTGAAAATACCCCCTGTCTCCTCCTCCTTGTCTTTTAGATTATAAGCCACAGGCAGGGACTGCGTCTATTTCTATGTTCTGTACAGCGCTGGGTGCATGGCTGGCGCTATATAAATGTTTATTAAATAAAATAATAATAATAATAATAATAATAATAAAGTCACTAAAGTGGCTTCAAAAATATTAAAACCACACAAGGCTGCATACAAATTCATCAAAACAAGTGTTCTTAGTCACCAAACAAGCTTTTCCTTTGGAAAACTTCAATTTTCACCTGGCCCCAAGCCTTTTAACATTCCGGCAAATTTGCAAAACCTGGCTGTTCACCCAGGCCTTTGAGGAAGGGGGGAGGGTGGGTTAGGGGTTTTTATCCCCCTCCACCCTTATTTATTATATTATTTATTTTTATGTTCCCTGGTCCTGTTTTAAATGTTGTAATTTTATGAGTGTTTTAAAAATATTTTATAGTTGTATATATATATATATATATATATATATATAAAAATAAAAGAGAGAGAGAGAGAGACTGTCAGCTGCCCCGAGCAGTTTCAGGAGGAGCAGGGTATAAATATGAATAAATAAATAAATAAAAATTTTGTCTGTGATTTTCCCCACTTATTAGCCCACCAAAATATCCCAACCAACCAATTTAAACACACGAAGTTCAACTTTCTCAAGGATCAAATCACACAGAAAGGGGGACAAAATTCAAAGGGACTATCACAAGAAAGGAAAACAGTATTTTCTTAAAATAAATCCAAAATAAAATTTAAAATACATTAGTCGGGGAAGGGGATCATTAAAAGGAGCTGGGCAATGAAGACAGAGCAACCTGTCTTGAGGAGGGAATTGCTTTCAGGGTGTCTGGGAAAGACACCCTGAATAGTTTTAAAACCCTTTCCTATTGCCTGGGTTCCTCCATAGGAACCCAGCCTGGGAGACCCTGGCATGGCACCTCCCCAATCCCCCAGAAAGCACTGCTTTCAGTGAGCACCATCCTGAGTATATCTTGGGGTGACTCCTTTAGAGTCCCCCCTCCTGACTCTGGCCCACCCAGAGCAGCAGGAGGGAGAGAGGAGGAGGAGCCAAGGAGAGTTGATTATATTCCCTCCTCCTCCCCCTGCTGGTCATCTTTGCCTCTCACTGAGCAGGGAGGAGGAAGGAGGAGAGGAGGAGCCAAGGAGACACACACAGGCAGGGAGCTATTTACACTCTTCTTTCCCCCTGCAGGTCAGATCTCTGCATCGCAGTCTCACTCACTCTAAGCAGCCCTCCCTGCCTGTCAGCTCTGCTTCAAGCCCCTCAACAGCATCCCAATCAGCTGTTTGCTCTGGCTGGCCAGAAGCCGATGCAGCTCAGGGAGGGCTGCCTAGAGCCTCTTGCAAAGCATGTATAAGAGCTGCACTGGGAGGCTTGGAATGGAGAAAGCTGCCCTGAAGGCACTGGGGGCTGGAAGTAACTTGGGATGAGGCATGGGGGGGGGGGTGTCTCCTCAGACACCCAAAGGCAGGAACCACCCCTGTTTGCTTGGCCACGGGGCAGTGCACCCTTTCCCTCTAAAATAAAGCCCAAAGCCGTAGACTTGTATCTCAGTTTCCAACAATTGTCACCAAAAACTCACCCCATTAAATTCTGCTCAAAATACAGCCCAATTTTTAAAATCCTCTTTCATCCCATGACTCAGGCAGCCGCTTATATGATAATGTGGGGGCAGCTGGCCTCACGCCGTAGAATACAATCCGGATAAGAATGCCCTGCCTGGGGCAATCACCCAGCAGGTAAAATTTAGGCAACCCACCAATGACTGGACCCACCTGACTGTCACCTTCTCAATACCCAGGAAATCCTGAACTATATTTCTAGGTCAAAAGCTTATCCCTGGAAAGACATGAAGGAGACTGTTCAGTATCCAATTCTATCCCCAGGTAAGTCAATTTCTTAGCAGGGCCATCCATTTTCTCAGGAGCAAGCAGTACCCCTAGCTTGGCCACCACCTCCTGAAAAATCTGCAGCAAATTCACACTACTGCTGAAACGCAGTCCTCAGTTTTCCTCTGGAAACACTGAGGACTGCTGTATTCCACCTCAATTTTTTGAGTTCCAGAGTTCTTCTGAGGAAGGACCCCGGAACTTCGGATCTCAGAAAACCTCAGCTGACTGCAGGGAAGGGGACCAGAGGGCAGGTAAGTGGGGGCAAAAAGTCAACATTAGGCCTCCTACTCCCCCTTCCCTGGCCCCTGCTGGCCGTGGAGGGAATAGGCCAGTGGGGACCAGGGAATGGGGGGTGGGAATCCAGTGTGGGGTGTTTAGGGTGGTGGGGGCTTAGCAGGGTAGTCAGGAGTGGGTTACTTACCTTCCGGAGGTGTCCTGCGCAGTGCATGACCTTTTCTCAGCTTGTAAGTTTTAAAGTAAAAAGCAACTAAATCAATAGGCACTGAGTCATTTACTTCAATGTGGACAGGACTGCACCCCCAAGTTAACAATTTCATACCCTCCAGTTGTACCTTAGGGTACAGTAGCAGGTACAGTACCACGTTTTCTTATCTTATACAGGGTTCCAATCAGTTTAAGGTTTGTACCATTTTCAGCAGACAGTGAGAGGTCAGAAACATCTCATTAATCCATCTGGAGAAAGAGCAAACTGAAGGGAAAGGAAATTAAATTGAACTTGAGATTGGGGGCCCTGACTCATTTATTGCTGGGGGAGGGGGTGGCTAGGGCACCTTTTGTCACTTTATCAAGTTTGGGATAAGCAGGACTATCAAAGTACAATGAACGATAACACCCAGGCAGGAGGGAGGTGAACTAAAAGGTAATAAGATGTATGCGCTTGTGAGAGGTGATTCTTTAGCTGCTGAAAGAGACTGTCACTGCTTCCACCTGGGATCCTCTGAGTTTCTTTAAAATTAAAACTTTAGAACCAAAATCAATGCACCCGTTTGAGAATTTTGACTTTTGAATTTTAACACCACTTTAACATTTCTTATGCATGTTGCAGGGCCGCATAGGGCAGTAATTCAGCCCTTTAAAATGCATAAGAAATGTTAAAGTGGAGTTAGTGTTATGTCTGTTTTTTCCCTAAGGGGAGTGGGGGGAGGAGCAACACACTACTTTTCAATTTAAATGGGTCTCTCCATTTGATTGTTGCAAGGAAAGTGAAAAAACCTCTCTTATCTAATCCAGTTAGCAGAATAGGAAAAATTCCTTCCTAGTCCCACCACTGGCAGAGCAGAGGAACCCTTTGAGCTCTACCGTCCAAACCCCACAGTGACAAAGGGTGCCTCTGCGGGATGCATGCTGAGTCAGGCAGCTTTCTGTTTTTATACCGGCATTCCTGATGGTCATGTATAGGGGCACAAAACCCAAGAAAGTCAGGCATGCACCTCAGCCATTTTCAGTCTTCATTCAACTACATTTAAAGGTGCCATACTTCTTTCCCAGCATCAGAACAATACTCCTCTAAAACATATGAGAATCAAAATTATTTTAATAATAAAACAATAATTATTATTAATAATTAATTAATCAAACAAAGATTTACAGATTGGAGAGATCCTATCCTCTATTTTATCTTACAGTTTAGATAGTTTCTTACGCTAATCATTTTTTACCATCCGGAATCAATCTGCCTCACCAGTGATTAATGTTAGTGAGACTGCCCCAATTTGGATAACTGTCTTTATAAAAGATATGGCAGGGCTAGTCTATTGACTTCGTTATTCTATAAGCAGGTGTTAGAACTTTGTATAATGCTGGTGGTTTTTGCTGCTTCCTTTTTGGAATGGAAAATTTGTTTAGGGAAAGAAAAATAGGAAACTAGGTAGGTGGGAGTAGGGACAGTGAAGACTCTCTAGCGACAGCTTAGAGAGACAATTTAGACTTTGATAGGAATTGAAGGACAAAGCAGGCATTCAACCTGTTCAATCCCATACAAGTGCTCTTCATTCTAGGCAGATATAGATGTTTGTTTGTTCACAACAAAAATAATGAGAAGAGAATATACCAGCTAGTGTTACGTATTAGTTCAGTTTTGAACACTCATTCATCCTAGCTCACTCTGTTTTTTAATAGAACATTTACATAAGCACAAACAATAGCAAAGCATGAGAAAACACTGCGTGTTCTTACACACACATTTCTCCTACATGTTTGCTGTTACATCCTGAACTTTCTGTGTGTCTAATCACTCACCCACATCTTAAATATCTGGTTCTTTGAACTTCTGCATAGAACTTCTCCCAGAACTTTTGTGTGTAAAAAGTTCTCCTAGTAAACTGCTTTGCTCCAGGCAGCTGTATTCACTTGGTTTCTATGGCAGCCCCTCACGTCTACAGCTGCGGCTACTTTAGGCTGCCTCAGGGCAGCGTGTGTGTGAAGAATGCATCCAGGAACTGCCTCAGTGAGTGAGTAATGCATCCAGAACTTACTTGTGGACTTGTAAACCCAGAAGATTGAAAGACCAGCACTTTAAGGTGTGTGTAAAAATGCCCAATGTGTGTTTTGCTATTTTGACAAGAGGAACACATTAATTTATTTTGGAATGTATATTTAACATTTCAGACAGTTTGGCTTTTGTTGGCCGGGTGTTGTTGTTTGGTGGAGTTTTTTGTTTTTAAAAGAAAAGTTTATATCAGTATTTCCTGAAAATATATTTTTCTTCTGGTCTTGGAAACCTTTCCCATGTTTTGCTGTACTTCCATTTTTATTTCTCTAGCCCCTACGATGGATGGCAATACATGAGCTGCAAAAGAGCACCTTCAATTGAGCCATAAATAGGCACTTAGGAACTCAGTGAAAGATCATATCATTTCCTAGTGGACAGAGTGCTTAACTCCATTAGTGCCATAGGCTGATTAAATCACTCCACATCACATTTTAAAAGAGTTTCAGCCAATTAAGTCAGCCCAACAGTGTTCAATTCATCTCTGCTTTTCTAGGACCATAAAGATGTTTGAAACAAATTTATGATCTAGCCTATAAGTGAGATGACTGTGTTAGAGTTATACTTAATTCTGATCTGTGAAAATAAAAAGGGATGGCAAATACTATTTCTAATCAAGCAGGGTTTTTGTGTGTAGAAAAATAACTAGTTAAAAAATTCTTTAATTGTACTTTTCAGGTTTTCTTTTTCTAGGTAGAGCAGGAAAGCAGAGGACTTGGGAAATCAACCATCTGGAACAGAGAAAGGGAAAAAAACCTAAATTCATTTCCAGTCAGGTGACCCCATTGTGGCAGTATCTCCTTGTAACATTAATAGTTCACCTGAATGATAATACCACCAAGAAGAACAGAGAAAAGGATATGTTTGATCCCTAATGTAACATCTATCTAGATCCATCTAGCTAGCACATTTCAAAAGCATTTTGGACGATTAGGTTGTTCAATTCATTCCCACATTTCTGGCATCATAGAGATTCTGGAGAGTAGGTATCAGTGAAAGTGCTGAATGCTTTCGGTGATACCTACATGATTCATCACATGAACCTATACTACACACAGAGTGCTATTTATCATCAAGTCCTTGACTGAAATGAAAAATAGGGTCACTTACATTCAGGACATGCCAGAAAAAAAGCACCCTCGATTTGCCATTAGGAAATGTAAACTGTCTGACAGCAACTTTTCCTACATTTAATACGTAAATCTTCATTCAGAGGAGAAGTTTTCATTCTGCCCTGATTTCAGGTTGCCCTTTTCTAGAGGGGAAAACAGGTCCTGACACTCATATTCAGGGGTACTTGGGAACCATTTAGAGACACATTTGGAAACAGATAACACTAGCTCTAACACTTCCAGAATGCTTTAAGAAGCACAATATCAGGAAGATAGTTCGAAGCTTTCCTCTGTTTTTCTGTTGCCATGCTGTGTTTCCCATGGTGTTTTTTTTTTATTTGCTTTTGCAAACCAAATAATATATTCAGTCTCCATCATGGGAATGTGAGAAACTATGGCCGTTTTTACATTGACACGCTCCCCCCCCCCCACACACACACACACACACTCGATGTTTGGAGGGGGCGTCTGTATAACCGGTCGGTGGGGGGTAGGTGGATGGGGGTGTTTTCTTGGTGTTCATCTGTGTGAACTCCGAGCGGGATGGGTGAGGGTGTATACGTGCTCCCACACAACATCCACCTCCACCCACGGAGCCCTCCGGAAAACCAAAGGAGGCCCCATGTGTGGAGGTGAGTGGAGGTGTGTGTGTGTGTCCGTGTAAAGCAACACACACCCCCACCCACCATTCCAGAACACCCATTCTCCCATGCACCCCTGTCTGTGTAAAAAGGGCCTATGTAACAACACTGTAACCTCTGCTGACTAAAACATCATTTCTCAGTACACTAGCTGATGGGCAAGTGATTTTTAGTGCACAGTCAAACCCTGCTTACAAATCCAGCTTAAAATGACTGCCCCATTTATAACTATCCCTTCAAGAACCATTTCTATCAAATGCACACTGCAAACCCTATTATAGTGAACACCCTGATGTATTGAAGTTTTTCTCTGGTCCCATGGAAGTTCTTTATACTGAAGTTATATTCTCTTGTCTTGATAGTCACATGCTACTACAACCCAACATTAGGTGCTGAGAGACCAGCAGAAGTGCTAAAATTAGCCTGGATGTGATGTTCAGATTGAGTTTCTTTTCCCCCAGCAAATTTAAAGCTTTCCTTAAAGTATTGTACAAGATAATTCAGTTTCATGATACAGTATAATTAACCCCCTGGGACCAGAGGAAAAGTTCATTATATATGGGCTCCACTCTATTAGAGATTGGCAATATGCAATTGATAAAAATTGTTCTTGAAGTTGAGATTGTTATAAGCAGGGTTTGACTGCACATCATTCATACAAATATCCTATAACTCACAGCATTCAGTGTGTCATCCTCTGCTTTAGTTTTGCAAGCAGGTAATGAAGAAGCCTGCCTGGTACAGTTAGTATCTTGGGGTAAAATCACATAAGACAGAGTGGACCCGATCCCACCCCCACCCCTGTTAGGGCAAATGCAGCTGCCACACTTGGGGCTGGTGAGAAGAGCAGTTGAAGTGAGCAGCCCCTCCCACAGTCATCACGAGCCCCTCCATGCCATGGATTGGCTGAGAAGCCAGTCACATGGGGCTGGATGCCCAGACTCCTGCTGTGCTGCAGGATTTCATTTCATTTCATTTCACTTTTAATTTATACCTCGCAACTCTCTCATCCCAAGATGATATCGAGGCAACTTATAAATACACAAAGAAAATACAATACATGAAATCATCATAACATCATTATATAATTAACATTAAAAAACTCATCAAATTTAACAATCCTAACAAGCAAACAAATCTATTCTCCATTTAAACACCCAGACCCTTCATATCTACACATGGGTAATACCAGGGGCCCAGGTCAACCTACTTCCACTCCCCCACCCTGATGCCACCGGGGGGTGGGGGGTGTTCCTCAGCCCCCTGCTCTCACCAGGAGGAAAAGTCCATTCTTAAACAATATACATATAACCCTCATCTCATTGATGAGATGTGAGCCATCAATGAAGCTTCTTCCACAGTCGAGGCACTTATGGGGTCACTCCCCCATGTGGACTCTCTGATGCTTAATAAGGTACGAACCACCACTAAAGCTTTTCCTTCAGTTGAGGCATTTTAAGGGCTCCCCTGGGTGGACTCACCAATGGGTGATAAAGTGGGAGCTGTGAGTGAAACTTTCCCCACAGTCAAGGTATTTATAGGGTCTCTCTTCCATGTGGCTTTGCTGATGTTTAATAAGGGCTGGGCCATTGTTGAAGATTTCCCCACAGTCCAGGCACTTGTGGGGATTCTCCACTGTGTGGATTCTCTCATATTTAATCAGGTGTGAACTCTGGCAGAAACTCTTCCCACATTCAAGACATTTAAAAGGTCTCTCCCCATATGGATCAACTGATGGAAATAAATGTTGAGCACTGGCGGAAGCTTATCCCACAGATAAGGCACATGTAGGGTTTATCCCCCATGTGGACTCTCTTGTGTCTAGTGAGGGTTAAGCCATCCCCAAAGTTTCTTCTGCAGACAGGGGATTTGTAAGGTTTCTCTCCCATGTGTGTAATCTGGTGCTGAACCAGGTGTCCATTCTGACTGAAGCTTTTCCCATTTTCAGGGCAGGTATGGGGCTTCTCTCCCGAGTGGAGTTTTTAGTGTTGAACAAGGTGCGAACTCCAGCTGAAGCCTTTCCCACAGTCAGGGCATTTAGAAGGTTTCTCTCCTGTGTGGGTTCTCTGGTGTCTGATGAGATGGGAGCACCAACTGAAGCTTTTCCCACACTCTGAGCATTTATGGGGCTTGTCGTCTGAATGGTTTTGCTGGTGGATAGTCAGGGCTGAGCTCAGGTGGAAGCTTTCACCACAGTCAGGACATTTGTAGGGTTTCTCTACTGTGTGAATTCTACTCTGGTGTTTGGTAAATTCTGTGCAGTGGCTGAAAACAAGCTCACAGTCAGAGCAGGGGTAGTGTTTTTGTTCTTTGTGGATTCTCAAATGGCCCTTTCCTTGGATTTTGCCACGGGAATCTGGCTTCTCTTCTGAACTGATGTCTTGCTGACCTTCTGGCATGTGTTGATTCTCACTGGTCATTGTCTGCTCTGGTCCCTTATTTCCTTTTGTTCTTTCTGAAAATATTCCATGAGAGTCTGCTCTGTACAGCTGATTTTCCTCCTTTTGGTTCACCATCTCATCATTCAGTGAGGCCACATTCTCATAATTCTCCTGCAGGATGTCCCAATACAGGGTCTTTTCCCCAGGGTCCAGAAGAGCCCACTCCCTCTCGGTAAAACAGACAGACACGTCCTCAGAGGTCACCAACATCTGAGCAGCAGATTGGGCCCACTGCCACTAAACTGCTGGTGGGGGGAGCGGAGGAGTATGCATGCTCTCCCCTCCTGCTAAACAGCTGATTGGGGGTACAGGGGGCAAAAGAGTATGCATACTCTCCCTGTCTGCCAAACAGCTGATTGGAGGAGAGGGGGGAGGAGGATGCACGCACTCTGTGCCTGCTAAACAGCTGATTGGGGAAGAGGGAGTACTTCTCTGGTCCCACCTCCCCCAATCAGCTGTTTGACAGGTGGAAAGAATGTGCATACTCCTCCGAGGCCCCTTCCCCTGATCAACTGTTCGGCACCAAGGGTGAGTGCACTCCTCCAGACCCAATCCTCAGACCTCACCTCATAGCAGATCTGCACAGGTCAACCAGATGGGAGGTGGCCTGTTATCCTACATTGGGCAACCTTAGCCTGGGTGGGGCAACAGTAATGCATGATGTGTCACCGGCCTTCTCTGGCTGATGCATCACATAGCAGTTGGTTGCCCGCTCTGCAACTGCCGGCCATATGATCTCCTGCATTGCAGGCCAATGTGGGGTAAGGTTGGTCAAAGTGGGATAATGTCTTGTGTAGCCTCATACATGATTGTTTTCAGTCTGTGAAAGGCTATGTCTTTAATAATAATAATGCTTAGACTTGTCTTCATTTCATCAAAAAATGGCAGAATAATATTACTATTCTTATTTTACATGTAGTGAACCTGAGGGTGCTTTTAGCAAAGCACCTCCCCACTCACCCACCATGCACCCACTAGACACAGTGCAGGGCTGCAGTAGTTCCCTATGGGTGCCCTGTAATATGAATAATGGGTGGGAGGTGTGTGGGTGGTGGATGGGACGGGACTTGTCTAAAAGCACCCTGAGACTAAAGATGCAAAATGAGTTGCCCAAGGTTATATGGTGAGACAGCAGACACACAGCTGGTCCATAGGTGAGCTAACATCCAGGTTATGATCACATTACAATTTACTATTTTACTAAAAGACCTCCCACAAGTACCATCTCCATTCTAACTAGCATCCGTAAAGGGTATTCTAGAGTAGGCATTAGCCAGCATGTTGCTGAATTCTGCTCTGAGTGGCAAGCGTATTTGAAATCCCTATGATTGATTGATTTGTAGTGAAAATTTTACCTTTTGTAATACAAATGGGAAGTGATTTTTACAGTCACCATTGTGTCCGAATGGTGTTAATGTTAATATAAAAAAGGTAATAGTCTGTGGTCCGATCCCTGTGTCATGCTACTTGTTATCAATGTTATATCCTGAAATAGCTAAAGTATTGTGTGCTTTAATGTAGACAATTCTTTAACTATGTCCCAGGATCATGCTAAATCCTTTCCAAGAATGTGGAATATGTCCTCCATCTCTTCCCTTTGAGGGCTATCACTAAAGAAATTTAAAAGTAGACAGGATAAAGAACTACAAAGTGTTCGATTGGGAAGGAACAATGCTGTCTTAGAAGAAGGAGAAACTAGACAACCTAATGCTTCATAGCTTTTCCACTTCTAAATTATCTATGTTCAACTACTATGAGAGGTAGAGGTAAGCAGGTGAAAACCTGGTACAAGCCACACTGGTACAATGGTACCATCGTACTGGTACAATGCTAACACAATGGGGCCGATCCCATGGCCCATGTATCACACATGCACACAGCTGCATGAGAACTGCATGTACTGCCATTTCAGGCACACTGTGCTGCACAGAAACTGAGCGCATGCGCATGAAAGCGGTGAATGCACGTGGGATCCATGGACCATAGAACACCTCCGGTGAGGCAATATTTCACTAGTTGAAAAGATGGAATGAGTTATTAGATATGTAAGTAAAGAAAGTCCAGCTTACCAATGTGATATTAAGTATGCTAGTCTTAAGTATGTCAGCCTATAATGTGGCCTTGGTTAGAGGAACAGTGTAGTGTATTTCAACAATGGTGACTGAGACTGATTCTATCTCTATATGAAAGGTATGAAGGGAATTGTCTAACCAACATCAGCAACACTATGGGTAAAGCTACATGAGACAGATCCCCTGCCTGCACCAGGCAGGACAAACACAGATACCACAGTTTTGAATGGTGGGGAGAGCAAGCCACACAATCTATTGTAGACATGAAGGAATAGTGAACTACACCCTTGGCTTTATGGTGCCAATTGACCTAACCATAGGGCGAGGTTGCATGGGACTGGCCGGTTAGCTCACACTAACACACATGGGGCAATGGTAGCCCACGATGTGTCACCAACCTTCTCCAGAAGACGTATTGCATAGCAGCCGCTGGAAGCAGGTGAAAATCTGGTGGCTGCTGGCCTGATGGTCAGATGCATCACAGGCTAATGTGGGGTAAAGCCATCCTAAACAGTCTGGGCCCTGATTATCTGTGGGACCGCCTCAACCTCCATGTCCTGGACCAGACCCTGCAGTCATCTGGGGGTGCCCTTTTGGAGGCTCCCTGGGTTTGCCAGGTGGTGACCTCCGAGAGAGTGTTCTCAGTGGCCACACCTCAGCTGTGAAACTCCCTCACACTGGAGAACTGCCTCTCTCTGGACCTCCTCTCCTTTCGCAAACATTGTAAGACCTGACTGTTCCGCAAGGCATTCAGCAAGGGAGATGGGTAGTGGGTGGGGGGATGTTTTTGTTTTGTTATGGTGGGGTTGCTGGGTTTAGTTGGCCTCTTTTAATGTTAAATTTTAATTATTTATATTGTTTTTATGATGTGTATTTGTATTTGTTGTATGCCGCCCTGAACTGCCATTTGACAGGAGGGGGTACGTAAAAAGTATTGGAAATAAATAAATAATGTGGATTAACATATTAGGCTTTACCCTATATGTAAGAGCATGACTTTTAATGCTAGTTTATGGTAGGTTTATAAGAGGATCTTGACTTGATAAAGTCAAGAAACATTTGCATGTGCTTGGGGAGCATGGGCAAGTTTAGTATCCCTTCTCCACAGCATTTCCTAACAGTCTTGTTTTTGTAGTTCTGGGTAAGATTGTGCACAAATTAATGTGCTGCAATGACTGTGATGCTTGCAGTCGAAGAGTTACTCCATTTGTTATTTATGGGCTACACTGTGGGCCAGTAGAGAGAGAAAACTTGCATACTAAAATCAATACAAATAATAATAGTCTCTCAAAAGAGATGCCTCAGGGACTGAATATCTCTGGGTTCTTTTTTCTACCTAAATGACCTCACAGGACTATTGTTCCACTGTTGTGCGCTGTCAGTCAAAACCAGCTGCTATATCTCATTTTTCCATATAAATCTGCTTGACTCTATGTGCCAAAATAAAATAAAATCGCATAGCGGCAGGCAGCTCAGTGATGGTCTCACTCTCTGACTTCAAATGTCCTGCCATGACAGTAGCAGTAGCACACATAGTACACAAACGCTTTCAGGCACACACACACTGCCAGTCAATTCTAAAATAACCATTTGTGAGATAGTATTTGAGCCTGCACACATTTTTTTTCATTCACTAGCAATTTGTAGTACTTTCTCATTTCTTCTCTTAAAGAAAGAAAGTACAATGATACCTGTTTTAGTTTATTATGCTAAGAGGTGTTCTCAGAGATCCCTCCCTAAACACCCTCTCCCCCTCCTAGACACATCTCGCCCACAATCAAAGAAGTTTGTAAAGGGAAGCACAGAATAATTTAATCAATTCAGGTGATACATCTGGACCCCTGGTGCATCCATATTTCATAATGCCACTCTCTATGTTTAATGGTCTTGTGCATTTAAGTTCAGCAGAATCGGGATAAGCCTGGATATCTTGCTATTTTAGGTAAACCCACAGAAACCCAATTATCTCTCTTTTTTGTATATGTGTGTGTGTGTTTTTCCACTGGCATTCCTTATCTCAAGAAATCATTTTGATTGTTGTTTTGATAATTTTCTTTGCTCTTAAAGAGTAAGTCTACTCTTTCATCCATCTTTTAGTCTTATCATAATAGAAACTTTTCTTCTCGATCCTCTTAACTTTAACTTCCTTACTTCTATGTATAATTCAAGATAAACATACACATTACTAACAATATGCACAAAATTTGTTACTTCTCTTTTAGTAATGGCAGTACACCTCTGCTCTTTGACCTTTACTTCTCTTCATAGACTTTTAAAAACAAAAAATTTATTTTTCATCTTGTAATTTTTGGTGGTTTGTTTTTTTTACAGACATCATTTGAGCTGCCTTATTTTTGGATACTTGATTTACTGAGGTACTTACAATATCCAATAATATCCAGGTACTTTCAAAGCTTTAGAAAACTTGGAAAAGGTTAGGAATGTCCAAAATAGAGAAAATGGGTATTTTCAGATGTTACGTGGTCAATGTCAACCACAGTCAATTCCCTGTGGTGGCTTGGACCACGTAACATCCGTTGGGGGAACAGATGTTCCCCCCCCCGATGTTACCATGGTGGGGAATCACATTCACCATGCGAGTGGCCGCAGTGGCGGGACCGGAGACCGTTGCGTGATGAAGGCGATTCCCCACCGTGGTGACCCCCGCCGTCACATCTGGACGGCGGCCCGGCCCGGAATCCCCACAGGGATTCCGGCCTGTGGCCATAGCGGGTGAGCGCTGCGGCGGCATTGGCCTTGGCGGCCGCCCATCTCCTCAGAGGGCGGGCGGCGGGGAACGTGGAGGGGGCGGCGCCATGCGGCCACACGTTGCACCGCGCGGCACCCCCCCTCCTCAATTTCTCGCCGGAATCCCCCGGCATGTCTGTTAGGGTGTTATGGGTCATCCCAGTGGGGGATGAATTCATTGATTTCATGATGGGGCCAATTGACCCCGTCACATCTGAAAACACCCATAGTCCTCCCCACCTACCAAAAAAAGAGAGGGAGGAACTTCTTCCCATTGCAATACTTTTATTCAAGAACAAAAAACAACCCATATAGGCCGCTTTTACATGGATGCCACCCACACATCCCCACACATCAGATGGATGGGTGGAGGGAATTGGGGGAGAGCTGTCACAGGCGGTAGAGATGTGGTCGGGGACATTTCCCATCTTCAGCCCTGCTATAGAGGTGCCAGAAGGGAGTGAGACTGTCCTGGGGACTGTGCTTATCAGATGAGTGTGGACCTGCTCGAGACTGTGTGAGGGGCGGCTAATTGCATCCAGCTGTCCCAGACACCCAGGTATTGCATCCAGCTGTCCCGCCCACCATTACCCAAGCCCTACTGGATCGAGCGCAGTGCCTGCAGCGGTGCTGGAGCCGTGCGCCTAAGGGCTGTGCATGCACCGGCACACCCTTGTGCGCGCGGCCTTAGGTGAGGGCCGGGACTGGCCAGGAAATGCTCCTGTTAGAGGGGCTTGGTAGACAATCCGGAACACAGCAGGATTTGGACTCTGCTGGTGTTTCAATTGTTCCCATTTAACATTGTTATTGTTTTTATACCATATTTGCTTTCTGTGTCCTCTAGAAACAAGGGCTACCATGTAGTATTGCAATAGTAATGTCTAAAAAGCAAGGGAGACACAATCTGTCGGGCCATAAAAGTCAATCAGTTTCTAAACAACTTAAAATGGATGATTATGTGCTGGCTGGAGGTTGGGAGCAGCCTAAGGAAAACCTGGCAGCTCAATCCTCCTCTGCCTCTGATTTAAATCTGTCTCCTTCAATTATGGCCCTATTAAATTCTACCTCCCAGTCTCGTTTAGATTGAGGCAGGAAGGTGGTTCAGAAAGGGGAAATGTTCTAAAATCTCCCCCTTGTACTACGGACTATGAACTGCTGGGAACGCAGTGTTTCCTTATAGCTGACTTGGTTAGGAAATTACTTGCTCAGGTGGAATATATTGTGGGGCTTTTGACTATGCAAAAGGAGCAGTCAAGTGTGTCTAGTAGAATTTAAGACTGGGGTAACCGCCAAGGAGTCTCAAAAGCAGATTGATAGGGCTTTAATTACGGACAGAGATCAGAAGAAGGGTAAAATTTGTCAATGAGGACAGGATAGAGAGCCCGGCTATTCGGTTGCGGGAGCAGGACCATGGCAAATCGGGAAAGTTGAATCTTATAATCAGAGGACTACAAGATTGAACACTGAAGCACTATCCTTCTGTATTCGACCCTTACCCGATGGGCTCTTTACCAGATGGGATACCAAATGGGAAATTGTGACTCATTTAGCCTTTATTTTGGACTATAAAATTTATCACTGGCAAATTGCGTCCTTTCAGCTGCTCCCAGCACCGAGTATGAGGCAGCGGCTGGTGATTAATTTTAAGGCTCAGGCTAGATTGGCATATAGAATATGGGCTAATCAGGATTTGTTTGCCTCCTGGGGTATCTTGCTGGGGGAGGTTGTGGTGGACAATGTTAAACAGCCACTTCTGGCATCTCCCCAGATGGAGGAAGCCTATGGTAGGTCTAACAAGCATACCCCCATAAGAGCTCCCCCAGTTGCTGGCACTTCCTTACAGCCTGAGGTTTTGGAAATTCAGGAAGAGGCCCTCCCATTGCAGATTGCCATGCCAAAAACAATAGGGATGGCTGTCCAGGGTATGGATAAATTAACATCTAAGACTAGGTCTGAGGAAGGTTGCCAGGGTGAGCAAAATTTGCAGGATACTCAGGAGGGTGCAGAGATCATGGATATTTCACCACCACCGTTTCTGAGCCCAATTGATATTTCCAACTTTAATTTTGCTCCTGGAAAAGGTCTTAGTGCTGGGGACACACATTCAGTTGTTGCCAGGGGGCATTGATGGGCAGAGACGCATCACAGAAGGGATGGGAGGGACTGTGCCATGAAAATTATATTGTGCAGGTGGACGACACTGGGAGGGGTTAAATATTTGCTCCTGGAATATAGCAGAGTGGCGCACCCAGTTGTCTCAGGAGGAGTTCGTTACATATATCAAGAAGTTCCATATAGTTTTTGTGCAGGAAACCTGGGAAGTTCAATCTATAGAATTGGCCAATTTCCAGGCCTACAGTTTTAATGCAGAGGTCTCGCAACACAGAGGTAGAGCTAGAGGGGGGTTGGCCTGCCTTGTTGCAGATACAATCCAAGTCCAGGTCACCCCCTTAAAGGGGGCTCCACAAATGGTACAGGGTCTGGAAATATGGATGGGCCATACCCTTATGATTTTTGTTAATATTTACATTCCCCCTGTGAATGCTGGAGCCTTTGGCACAAAGGCATGAGATAATTTGCAGGATTTCATGGAATCCATAATATTAACCCACCCAGATGCTCATGTAATTTTGTTGGGAAATCTAAATGCAAGACTGGGGGCCTCAGATGAGGATGTAGTGCCACATGTGGATATTACTGCTCAGCCTAAGTACCCACCTTTAACTGCTAGGGTCTCTAAGGACCTAAAAATTAATTCTTCAGGCATTAGGCTGGCATCACTTGTACAGACTCTCTCATTATGTATCCTAATACCAGGACCAGGAAGGTGAGTTTACTTCTGTTGGCCACCAAGGATCCAGCACAGTGGATTATGTAGCAGTAACCCCTAGTATAGTTGGTAGGATAGGGACTTTTATGGTCGATGAGGTTGTTATTAGTGACCATTTACCATTGGTTTTTTCTTTTAAGTGGGGAGCTACCAGCCAAGACAGGGGTATGGAGAATGGTTTGATAATGCCAGACATGGGCTATGTCCCAATAATTAGATGGTCTCCAGTGTTGGCAGAATCGATACAGGGCTACTTGTGGTTAGAGGGTTGAAAAGGACAGAGGGACAACTTGTTGGCAGCGCAAGGCTCCTTGGAGCTGGTTAACATCTTTGATGATCTGGCTAAGGATGTTACGCAGTACTTAACAGGATATGTGGCTGGGACAAAGAAACCTGTCGGAACCCAGGAAAATCAAAGATGGTTTGATGTTGAGTGTTGGCAGGCCCAGAATAAATACCGACAGGTTTATAGAATGTATCGACAGGGTTATCACTCAGTTATCCCAGGAGAATTTTTTTAGTTAAAGAAACAGTATAGAATACTGGTTAAACAGAAAAAGCAGGCTTTTTGGCAGGAACACTGGCAGGGGATTCTGGAAGCAGCACAGAATAAGAACTCCAGGCTGTTCTGGTAGCCCGTCCTAGGGAGGGGACGGTCTCCATGGGGTATTACCTGGTACCAGCAGATCCTTGGGAGGCCCACTTCCGGAAGTTATATGCAAGTGTCGGTGAGCTCCCTGAGCCGTCTTTTTTATTCAATATTGTAAATACGCCTTCCTGGTTGCCGGTAATGGGAGAAGTTGCTGCCCATATTGCTACATTCTGTAATGCTAAAGCACCTGGGATTGATTTAGTTCAGATAGATTGTGTAAACGCAAATATGTATTGGTGCGTGCTGGTCCTGGCAGCATTGTTTACGGCAATAAATGGGACTGGCATTATCCCAGAAGGATGGAGGACTGCTATAATTGTACCAAATTACAAGAAAGGGTCGAGATCAGACCCAGCTGCCTATAGGCCAATTAGCTTGCTGAATGTAATTATTATTATTATTATTATTATTAAACATTTATAAAGCGCCAGTAACAACCTGGCGCTGTACAGAACATATAATCAGCTGCGGTCCCTACCTGTGGCTTACAATCTAAAAGACAAGGAGGGGGAGACAAGGAGAGGGGACAGCGGGAGAGACATGGGAGAAGACAAACAAACATTCAGGCGGATGCGAAGTCTCAGGTGCGTGTACTTGGCTTGGTTACAAGGTGGTCGGTAGCAGCAGTCAGCAGAGGAGGGCTGACAGTAAGAGCAAGGGGAAAGACTAGAGGGCATTGGGAAAGGCAGCATGGAAAAGATGGGTCTTGAGGAGGGATTTGAAGGAGCGGAGGGAGGAGGCGAGGCGGACGTCGGCAGGGAGGGAGTTCCAGGCATGCGGGGCAGCGAGGGAGAAGGTAAGATCTACGGAAAGATCCTCTTACTGAGATTAAATCACTGGATTCGTAGTGAGAATATAATGCGGGTGGAACAAGCGGGGTTCATGAAGAGAAGATCGACAATAGGCCAGTGTCGGATATTACAATATCTATCTTAAAAATATAAGGCTCTGAATAAGCGCTTTTTTGTGGCCTTCCTGGACTTCCGCTCTGCCTTTGACACTGTTAATAGGCAGCATCTTTGGTGAAAACTGAGTGGTACCTCAATTGATAGGAAACTGTTGGCATTACTGTGTAACCTCCATGCGGATACATCATTAAGGGTTAGGCTGGATAAGAAGGGGTACTTTTCAGGCAAGGTTAATACCTTTAGAGGAGTTAGGCAGGGAGGGGTGTGTACTTGCTCCTACCCTCTTCAATTTATATCTTAACGATTTACCCCCGTTACTGGCTGCTCCAGAATTCTTTCTGCCAAAGTTGGCAAATGCATCCTTAGGATGTTTATTGTATGCAGATGATCTGGCAGTACTCTCTCAGACTAAGGTGGGATTAGTTCAGCAGCAAAAGGGAGTAGTTGGGTATTGTGCACAAAACAAGCTGGAAATTAACTATAGTAAGTCCAAAGTTATGGTGTTTTCATCTGAGAGGAAGGTGTGTGGCTGGGAAATTAACAACCACCCACTCCAGCAGGTATCCCAATTCAAGTACTTAGGGGTGTCCCTCCAGAAAACGGGAAAATTGAATGAGCATATTCGGAGGGTGGTGGATGCTTCTCAAGCCCCATCTTTGGTGATAGCCAGGCTGTTTGTGAAAACTGAAAAAACGGCCTTGAAGTTGGCTATTCGGGTCTTCAATCGAAAGGTGGCTGCAGCACTTCTCTATGGGGTGGAACTGTGGAGACCCTTATCTAACTACTCATTAAGCTCGATACAATCTGCTTTTTTACGAAGAGTGATGAGAGTGCCTAGGGGTACTCCAGCGGCAACAATCTGGCTGGAAGTTGGCCAAATGGACTGGGATTCACTGGCCTGGGACTATACCATTAGGTATTGGTTTAGGTGTTTGAAAGCTGGTAAGACTGAAGGGGGCTTGGATTCATACTTGTCTAGGGATAGCTTCAATGACCCATGGTCCCGTCGCCTGGAGGAATATCTGTGTAAATTGGGATTCTCCATGAATTATATACAAACGAAACCCCTCGATTCTGTACAAAAAGAGGTGGTGGGCCGTATAAGGGATGTTGCAAGGCAACAGGACCTAGCTTCTACGTATGAAACCCTCCACCTCCATGATTATCAATTATGGTCACTGAGTGTGGATAATATGGCAGCCTATCTGCTTGCAGATTTGCCACCTAGGGGCAAATACTTAATAATGTGCGCTCAATTAAATGCTCTACCTTCCAGGGTTTTTTAAGGCAGGTTGGAGGGTATACCTTTTGTGGAGAGATGACTATGTCCAGTTGATCATGTTTCTGTGGAGACACCACAACATATGCTCTTCGAGTGTCACCTGTATGATGTTCAGAGAATGACATATCTAAAACCCTTTTTGGAACACTATCCGGGGAGGTCCCCTAAGTGTCTATTGGTGTCCGCTTTAACAATCCAAGAACACGCTCAGGCAATTGCAAAATTCCTTACTCAGGCGTTTATTGCACGACAATCTTTTCTAGATTATTAAACTAAGATTAGAGTTGATGATTCGCCATTATGAGGGGGTTTTATTGGGAGATATATTTAAGTATTTGAGTATGATATCATTACCATTTTATTTATATTTGTTAATATATGCTATTTTGTATTCTATACTTTATTTTATATTTTTGATTTTTGGTTTTGTATAGGACTGTTTATATGTTTTTATGTGGCTATAGTCGATGGCTCAGCTGAATAAATTTGAATTTGAATTTGATGGATGGGAGTGCATCTGTGTGAATGGTGCCAGGTGGGTGTGCTCCCATGACCCACCCATCTACTCTCACAGAGCATCTGGAAAGGAGTCAACATTCTCTGTAGGTGGAAATGGGTGGAGATGGTGTTTTAACACCCAGCCATCCATGCAAACGTCAAAGCACACCAACCCATGGGAAGGGTCCACCGAAACCAGCGAGACATGGTTAGAGAGGCCCCACAGGAGCCCACAAGCAGACACACCCACCGGGAGAGATGCGGAATGCCTGTCCGGGAGCCCTTAAAGGAGAAGCAAATGAGGACATGGGTGCACCGGCTCCCAACATGTCTGGAAGAAAAGCATCCAACAAGACCAAGGGAGCCAGCGCCACGACACACACAGGAAGGAGCAGGGTAAGCCAAGGGACCCCAGGCCTGCCAGGGGAGGGGGGCCAAGGCCACCAGCACCAGGGATGGGGGGAGGATGCCTAAGAACAACTCACTCATTCCAACACAGGTCACAGAACACAACGCAGCACCAGTTGCACCCCCACTCATGGCAAAACGACACAGGGAGGAGCACACCTCCGACCGCAAAGTAAGACAGGGGAACCCTACCCACAAAGGAGAAGGAGGGAGGGCACAGACAAGCCCTGAGCACATGTTGGGCAGACTGCTAACAATTCCTTCCCCCCCCCAACAGGAGAGCACCCACACCCTGGAGCACAGCACCACTTTGGAGACAGTCAAGGAGGGCCTCCGTGGCAGTCAGGTAAAACAGTGGGAACCCCTATGGGGGAGGGAGAGGGCAAAGAACACCACACCAACAGGGGTACATTAGGACAACAGCTCATCCTGATCAATTCCCTCAACAGGAGACCACCTATTCCACTGCCACCACAGCCACCGGGCAGGCCCCAGGTAGCCAGGCTAGACGGGTCCCCACAGGCAGAGTCCAAAAGGGGAATCCCGAGAGCAGACAGGAGACCCTGGACTTCAAACGTCTGTGGGAGGCCAAAAAGGTGCAGTTCGACATGGTGTGCTGCTTCAAGACAAAATATGCCTATGAAGCCATCACCCAGGGGATGCAGCGCATGAGGTACAATAGGGATGGGGCCCAATGCATGCAACAGGCAAAGGACTGGAGATCCGGATATAAAAATATCAAGGACAATAATCTCAAGTTCGGCCATGCCATGTGCACACACGAGTTCACTGAGGAGCTGGGTTGCTTCCTTTGTGTGGACGGAGATATAGTGGCCTCCCACATCTATGGCATTGCTTTTGCCAGGGGCAGAAAGAGATCAAAAACAAAACACACCCTGCCTGAACCCCCAGAGCAGGGAGAGCCCACTGCCCCTGGTGAGGCCAGCCAGGAAGTGGGAGGGCATAGCCCCATTCTAGAGGTGGAGGTGGCATCCCTGGAAATGGAAAAGGGCAACATCATCCTTTGTGTGTTCCCCCAAAACCCACAAAGTCATAACCCACAGAGACATGGGGCGCATGGGGAGCGGATGGACAACAGGGAGACACACACCCAGGAGGAAGAAGACTACAACCCAGGTAAGAGAGAGACCCCATGGAAGAGGGGGCACAGACCAGTACAGTCAGGGTCCCAGTGGGGAAGCAAGGCCAAACTGACAGATCACTATTGTCCCCAAAGCTCAAGGAGACCTGGAGGTACAGGAGGAGGAGGTGGTGGCCCAGGAGGAGGACGTGGAGGAACTGGAGTCTATCCCGGAGCCCAGTGACCTGGATACTGATGGTAGGTTCACACAGACGAGGGTACATTTGGCGGGAGATGACAGAGTGACACGAAGGGGGCAGGGGCAAAGCAGCGCAGGTTGCCCCATTCCCTCTCAAGGGTAAATAAAGGAAAGTCAAGGGGACAGCAAGGAGGGGGGCTGGGAACACCATGAGATGATGGTTGGAGAGAACACAATGGCCAGGGTGGGAAACTGGCCACAGAGAACGGACAGAGAGGCGAGACCATGTAGGGTACAGGAGGCACCAACTCGCAGGGGTGACAAGAGAAAGAATGGGTCCCCTATCAGTCTTCCAAATACCGATTTGGACAAAGGAGCACGAAGGGAGACTGCTAACCCTGTCCAGGCTCACAAAGGAGCAACCAGGTGGGGGGGGCGGGGGAGACCACAGCGCAGTGGCAGGAGCCAAAACAGCTAAACAGTGGCTGATCCCCAGCCCCAAGCTAAACGTAAGTTCTCTTGCCATTCACAGATGAACAGGCTGGTCCATCCAGGGGTGCCACCACCAGGAGTGCAGAGAGGAACCAGAGATGCGGGCTCACAACCTGAGGAGGAGGGAGGACCTGTGGAGGGAACTGCTGGTGGAAACCAGGCAGCTAGCAGAGGGAGTAGCAGGACCTCAACAGAGAGGTGCAACTCGAGGAGGGGAGAAGGAACCAGAAAAAGATGGATGAGATGCTCACCCAGTCCTGCACAGAGCACCTGTGGGACAGGCACCACACTGCTGCCCTCCTCTGCGAGCAGCAGCTTGACAGGGAGGAGAGGGAGAGGACCTGTGTCTCGCTGGAGGAAAGCACTGTAAAGACCCAGTTACTAATACAGGAAACCCTGGAGGCTTTGCAGTGCCTCACACAGCATGACATGGGCCCTCCTGCCACAGTAGGAGGGCTGACAGCACAACAACACCATGGCGCCCTCCCACAGGTGCCCATGCCCCCTTCCCAGCTCATCTGCTACCCCTGGTTTCCCTAGCAGCAATCATACCCTACCCAAGACCATCTGGGCCCCCACCCTCACATAGACTCCCAGCAACACCAAGGGGTGCTCCCTGGGCAGCCTGCACCACTCCTGATTCCCCTCCAGAACCCTCCAGGATCCCCCCCTCCTGGACCCCCAGCCACCCCAGGACAGCCCTGCACCCCCAGCAGCCCAACCACACAGGTGGGCCACCCCACATGCTCAGGTAAGTACAGGGAATAGGTAGCAGCCAACCAACATGGAGGGAAGGGGGAACACAGAAGAAGTTAACCACCCCACACAAGAAAGGGCAGTATGGTAACATGGAAAGAGGTGATGGACACAAGGAGGTGTCATACGGGAGCACACCAACTGGGATCGAATACCTGCTACTGTTAACGCTATGTCTCATCCACAGGATCTACCAACAGACCCAGCAGTAAAGTGGCTGGTGGAAGAAGGAGAGTCCGGATCAGGCATCTGAAGACCACAGTGAGCGGCGGCTGCCAAGGCCAGCAAGGAGCCAGTCTCTGGTGGTGCTGTGAAGAGGGGAGGTGGCAGACCCTGTAAGAGCTGAACCCCAACCCCTGTACATATTTTCCCAATAAATATTTATTATTCAACATACCGGTCTGTTTCAGAGTCTGCACAGGGGGATCCAATGGATGGTAAGGAGCTTGCAGTAAACCGCATTGCTGGTTGATGCCAGGGAACTGGTGATGAACAGCTGCAGGGCAGTCAGGCCTGGCAGTTCACATGCATGCCATGTCAGACCAAAGGATCCCAGAGGGCACAGGCCAGTAGAAAGGATATGGAGCCAGGATAGCCGGGTCAATGGTCCAATGTACCATTCACTGTGTGAGGGGCAATGGTCAGCTGCAGGTGACAGTTGGTCAAGACCACAGATGCCCACTGGATGTTGAGACCTGGACTGCACCCAGAGAGGAGGATCAGCCATATAATACGGCCAAGGAGGGGTGGAAGCACGCCACAGGGTGTGCCCACCAGCTGCCAGAAGGTAACAGAGCACACAGGTATGGTTACAATGGACCACAGAACCCGTTAGTGGGCAGGGATGTGCAAACGGAGTTCGGACCAAACTCGATCTGTTCAGATGTCTGAACCGAATTTCTGAACCGAACTCAAAAATAGCTGAACAGTTCGGTCATGTTCGGATGAGTTTGGGGGTGAGAAAAACGTGACTTTGGGTGGGAAAAACGTGACTGGAAGGGAGAGGCAGCTGAGGAGCAGACTTCCTGGCACCAGGGGTGGAGAACAGGGGTTGTTTCAGGGCCAAATGATACCGATACCGAAAAAAAACCTTTGAATTTGGTATTGGTATCGCTAGCGCTATTTTTGAATGTTCGGCCAAGTTCAGCTGAATCAAACTCTGCCGAGCTGAACAACCGAATCCAAACCCGGGTTTTGAACCAAATGACCGAACATCCGAACCGCATTCTGTTCGCACATCCCTATTAGTGGAATCTATGAAGGAGAGCAGCGGTACATAGCAGGAGGCCAGCCACAGGAGGAGATGGAGATGAGGGATGGAATGGCACACTGTAGAGCCCTATGAACAGCCATGGAGTGGATAGGGTGGTGTACAGTTTAAGGGATGTCTGCTGCTAGTGTCTGGTGTTAGACCATTGCCATTCCATCACACCCAACAGGTGATGGGAGAACAGCAGACCAGGGAAACATATATCCCTGCAACCACAAATCACTCAATCCCCTCCATGACAGGTTCAGGGGTCCTACAGGGTGTCATACCACTCTTGCTATGTGCAGTTGGAATGCTGTGAGGGAGCACATGCTCACCACCAGGACCATTGGAGCACCATTACCGGGGATACCACATCGGTGGTTACACGGGTAGTCAAGGGCACAAGGTAGTAGGGTGCTGGAACAGTGAACCCTGCATGTGAGGAGGGATTGGGGACCCACCATGGTGCAACACCCGCTGATGGACAATGGGGTGTAGTCTGGACCTATACCTTTACAGGACCAGGGCAGGTATGGGGCCAGGAAACACAATGTATCGGGGTACAGTATAATGTATTAAAGGATATATGGGAAGGGTACATTGACAGGCAATGTTCAGTTCTCTGCCAGTTGGGCTACTATGCTCCTGCAGAGAGCATCCTGATTCTCTTTGGAGATCCGTCTGAAGGCTCCACCCTGAACATGCTGGCGCAGGGCTAGTTCTCTGTAGAGGAGGGGGATTGTCCAAGGCAGCCCCACAAGTCTCACAAATGTTGTGGACTACACAGGCCACCAGGACGAGGATAGGGGTATGCTGGAGGTTGAACTGGGGCCAGTTCAGCAACAGGTGTCACCTCATCTTGAGCAGGCCAAAGGTCCTCTCCACCACGCACTTCACAGAAGCCAGGTACTCATTGAAGAGCACCTGGTTGGGGGTGCGGGCCATGGGATAGGCCCTCATCCGCTATGGGGTCAGAGCGTAGATGGGAACTCCTATAATAACCGGAACCACAGACAATTCCTCAATAACCCTGAACAGGCTTGGGGCTATCTCCCCATCGAACATCCTGGCATAGAAAGTGGAGGAGTGCAGGATCTGAGCCTCATGGCTCCTCCCCGCGTGGCCCATGTACACATCTGTGAAGAGACAACGGTGGTCCACGACTGCCTGCAGGTTTACAGAGAACACGTACTTTCTGTTGAGGTAGGCAATCTTGCTGTGGGGAGGCCGGAAGATCGGGATATGTGTGCTGTCAATAGCACCTATGCAATGAGGGAAATCCATTGCCTCGGATCACCACCTGTAGCTGGAGTGGCTCGACAATGAGGTTGCAGATATCATGCAGTACCCTGCTGACAGTCAAGGCCCACACACCAAACTGCTCCACAATGCTCCGGTAGGAATTGGGGTTGACCAGGAATCACACTGCCATCGCCACTTGCATCCCAGGAGGTAGTGGGTGCCACATGTTGGTGGAACTTCTCGACAGGTGGGGGGCAAGGAGTTCTGCAAGCCGACTCAGAGTCAGCAGGGAGTGGGTCATCTAGAATGGTGGGCCCATTTCTCATCGGTCCATGTCACCAGTATGGTCTCCCACCAGTCATTGCTCTGTGACCGCATCCAACCCAGTCATCATGTGGGTAAGGTCATGTGCGAACCCTCGGAGGTTCGGGGTTCGACCTGTTCAGGGTTCGAACCCGAAACCATTTGGTTCTGCACTTTTTGACCAAACCCATTCGGGGGAGGCGAACCCATTCGGGTGGGGGGGTCAGTTTTCCCTCCCCCCTCCAGGCTGTGCGAGTGGAAGGAGTGCCAGGGAGCACCTCCCCCCCCCACCCTGCTGAGCCTGGGAATTTATTTATTTTTAACCCACCCCACCCCAGGGATTATCCTACCTGGTAATGCCGGGGCTCCGGCCCTGGGTCCGGAGGTGGCAGTGGCGGCAGCAGTGGCAGCGAGTCTGGCGACGGTGGCACTCCGGAGCACTTCAGGCCGCTACTAGGCCTTCTGGTTTGACCCAGAAGGTCTAGTAGTGGCCTGAAGTGCTCCAGAACATCGCCACCGCTAGACCCACTGCTGCTGCCAGACCCAGGGTCAGAGCCCCGGCACCACCAGGTAGGGCGATTCCTGGGGTGGGGTGGGTTAAAAAAAAATTTCAGGCTGGGCAGGGGGGGGAGGTGCTCCCCGCCCCCTCCCAAATGTGTTCGGAACCCAAACTTTGTTCAGTGAGTTCGGGTGGGGGTCGGTTCGAATTCAGGGTGTTCGCGAATGGGTCGAACACCCTGAGATTGGGCCGAACCCCGAGCTTCCGAACCATATTTGCACATCCCTAGTAGGGTCACCCAACAGCCATAAATGTTCAGGGGCAACCTGGAGAGGATGCGGCAGATATGCTACAATGCTGCTGTCCCTGCCATTTCTAGGCACTTGCACACTCCTTGCCCATCGCACCATTGCCACGCAGTGCATGTTGGCAACCCGTCTGCAGCATGGCCTATTGTTGTACCAGTGGGTGGCTGGGAGCAGAAGGGTGGACCACAAAACACACGCCTGCTCCAGGAGATCAAATCATGCCACCAGGATGGCGAGTAGGACAGCTTGCACTTGTGGGATACCTAAAATGGGCATCGTGCTCCCACCACCGTGCCCACTCTCTGTGAACCGACCACCACACTTTGTGACCGCTCACCAACCCCCAACCAGTCAACACACTCTGTGAACAGGTAGCCTGAGCCAGCAAATGACCCAGTGTTCACACCCCTCGCATACACCATCACACCCACAGGCAGCACAACACACTATCAACACCACTCCCCCACTCGTGCCAGAGTTTCACATGCCCCAGTGACCCTGTGTACTTGCTCCAGGTCACTCACATCAATTGCTTGCCAACACACCACACTACCACTACACACTAGCTACACTTGCACCCCAAATGCACCCCCAATCTCTCACACAGCTCTCTCTCCCACTCAACACCCCCCCCCCAATCACTATCTCTGTTCCCTCTATCACTGTCCAAACTCTCTCCACTCCTCAAACACCACCAACTCACCACACCCTTGCTGGCGAACCAGCTCCCATATGTAGATTGGTGAACTGTCACAGGGCCTCTGTGGTTGGTTCAGCTATGTGGGTGTGGCATGCACACCTGTCTAGATCTTAGTGATGCTAACCCATTGCACAGCATAGCACCTGGAAGCCTCGCCAACTCAGCTGCTGTCTGTATCCCGCAGGTAAGGTGACATGGGACCAGCTAGGCCATGCACCACAACCCTTGCCACACCACCCTGTGGTTTCTGGGCCCCTCATCTATGTGGTGGGCATAGGGTATGCAGCTGGGGGGCCCCTGTCAGCATGTAAGCTGAACAAATGCCTGCAGACATCCTGCTTGGATGTGCCCTGATACAGCGACCCCTTGAAAGTTCCCCATCTCTTCCTTCCCTGGCCCCTGACCATCCTCCCACCCTTTTATTGGGCAGGAATGTGCCCACCCTCTGTGTCTGTATGTGAGAGAGATTCCCAGACCCACCATTCCAGGCTGCTTTCAGCTGGCCAAGGTCACCCGTCTGTTTGTCGACAGCACCGTCTGAGCCCATTTTCAGCCATTCTCCATCCACCTCTAGTGTGCTCCTGCTCGCGTCCTCTGTACTGGCAATGTCTAGCCATGGATCTGGCCACGCATTTGACCACTGGGCCAGAGAGGAATGGCTGGTGTGTGCCACCATTCTGCTTGATACCCTGTGGCAGAGCAGAGATGTCCAGCTGTTGGTGATTGACACACTTTTCGACGGTGATGCCTTTAGTCTCCTGTGGCTGATGGGGCACCCCTGGGGGTCTTGAGTGCCAGAGACAGTGCAGGGAGCTCTGCTTCATACCCCAATATTAACATGATGGTGAGACCCTACCTGCTGTTGTGCTGCCATGGGAATCCCGGGAGCTAGCTGCTGCTCGTGGAGTGGTCAGTCATTGCAACTTTGGTTTGGCCCTCTAGGCTGGTAGTCCATATGTTGGTAGCTGCTACACCAGTGTCCTTCTGAGTACCTGACTCTTCTCTCACCCTCATTTGGATTGCCAGAACTTCCTTGAAGAACTGGGGTTTCTTCCTCCTGAGGTCGGTGGTCCCTTCCTGAACAGGACGACCACAGAGCTGGAGATGACTTCCCTGAGAGCTGTGCTGAGCTGTTCAGACATTTGGGCAGCTGCTGCCACAGGCCACCCCCTTCTGCACCACTTCATGGTGGATGCCCATATGCTTGCCCGTGGATACTGCCATAGCCCCTTCACCTGGGAGGGCCTCATCCAGGGGCCCATATTCCCCGAGCACCCAGCGCCCACCCCATGATCCTGCCGTTGCTGCAGCCTCCATCGTGGATCTCCTGTCCCTTTGATGGACTGGTGCTCCTGCTTCCCTGTGGCCTTTATGCTGTCTCCTGCCCCACTGTGTGAACCCTCTGCCTATCCATTTGTCTTCTGCAGAGGGGTCTATGGGTCTCATGTCAGACACTTTCCTGGCAGGTGTGCTGCTGAACCCCTTGGACCCCATATATTTCTTATGTAGCTCCATGCCTGCACCCTGTGTTACCCCTGTGTCCATGGCATCTGCTCCCTCTGGCCGGTGGTTAGCCTTGCAGGTCCCTGTACCAATAAATGGTTGCCATGTTTAGCGGCCTTTGTTCTCCTGTGGAGTCTGTGGGTCCTTTGCACTGGCTGCTCACAATGTAGGTGTTGGTGTTCTGTGTGAAGTTTGTGGAGCTTGGGGCTTTCAGGGTGCCCTGAGATATAGTAGGATGGGATGGTTCCTCCAATGGGGGCACCTTGCCATCAGCATGTTATATGTGCGATTGCATTGGACATCCTTTCTAATGTTTTGGGGGGGGAGGTATTTCCCAGCTCTGGCATTGTGCTGGCACTTGCAGCTTTTAGTGCATTCCTTTTGGTTGTTACTCTGCAGCAGGGCCCTGCATATCACCTGCTGCAACTGATCCAGGGGTTTGGGGGCCATGGATAGCCAGGCCCTTGGGGGTGTGGATGGGCCCCATGCATGTGCATTGAGGTTGTTCATGCACCCTTGCCCGGACAACTGGGGTGCATTCTTGCTCCTCCAGGTGGGTGGGTATGTGTTTTGTGGTGCTGGGTGTCTACTGGGTGCTCCCTCCAAGGACTGGTGTTCAGCACCCTGGTGTTCTTCCTCTCTCCTTTAGTGCAGGCAGTATTAACGAGAGAACCAGGGAGGAGGTGGTTCAGTTGGTCCTGCATATCCTGCAATGGGTGCAACAGGTGGATTGTGTCCAGGTGGACTGGTGGAGCCGGGTCTGGGGTCTCCAGCTCTACACAGGGCACGGACCCCCCTCCCCCCACAACACCTACTCAGGGCACAGACCCTCACCCTCACCCCACAACAGCCTGTAGCAGCTCTGTTCATTTGTTCTTTTGTTTACTGTTGCTCTTGGTGTTTTTTATTAAACTGTTTTCAGCATTGTTCCTCCCTGATGTCTGTGTTCTCCTTCCCTCTGGTGTTCCCTTCCGTGTGGGCCATGTCTGGTTGGTGTGGTTGTCTGGCAGGTCTTGGGTCTGGATCACTGTGTCCCCCCCCCTCCCCGTGGATGTCCTTTGTATCTGTGTGTTCTCTGCGGGTTGACCCTTTATCCCCTGTCCTCTCAGTCTTACCCCCTCCACTGCGTGGGGTCCCAGCCCCCCCTCCCGCAGGCCCTGGTGTCCTGTCCCTCTTCCCTATTGTTTTGGGTGGATGTGCTGTGGGGGGGTCTGCCTTTCCTTGGGGACCTTGGTGTATCTGGCCTCCCCCTTCCCTGGCTGTGCTTGAGCCCTGTTCATTCCTACCCTGTGCTTAGTGAGTTGCTGCAGCGTTGCAGCAAGGTTGTCACTGTTGGACACTGCCTCTACTCTCTGTGCCCTCTGACCCTGCCTCCTGCTTGCACTTTGGTGGCTGCCACTGTCACCTTTGTGGTCCTTGTTTTGGGGTTTGGGGGTTGCTGTGGGTGGTGGTCCGGGAGGGCTGCTGTGGCCCCCACCTGTTTTATGGGACTCACCTTTTTGATGTGGGCACTGTGCTCAGTCCCGCCTCCCCCACTCCCGGTTCACGTCCCCCTGCTCCCTCTCCCTGCTTTTTTCCGTTGTGTGCTTGTGTGGACTGTGGTCTGTGGGCAGGGTCTGGGGTTTGAGGGGGTTTGTGGTGCCTGACTGTCTGGCTGGTGTCTCAGGGCTTGACTGGGGCTGCTTCTTTGTATCTCTTGACCTTCCAGCTCCATCCTCCCCCGTCTGCTCAGAGTCTGGCAGCGTAGGGGCAGTGCCGTGTGCAGCAGTTTCGTTTGCCCTCGCTCAGGCATGTTGTACAGTCACTCTGCTGGGTGTGGTATTCCCTCCGCTTGGTGTACGGGCTGTCTATGTTAATGGTATGGACGTGTGCTCGGTGTAGTCCTGGGTGGGTGGGTGCCTTATGGGTGTGTGCCAGCTCTTGCCAGATTTCCCACAACCCCCCAGCTTGGCTTCCATGTGAACATCTCCCTGAATGGTGCTGGTGGGTGTGCTCACCCACGTACCTCCACCCACCTCCACCCAAGTCGCCGTCTGTGTAAAAAGGGCCATAGTAGTATTATAGTGTATTATTCTGTATACTATTCTTAAATCTGTGTTCTCACTGTGTACTAAATTTATAACAGGAAGGTGTTAGATAAAGTTTGTTAAAGAACTTCACAAAGGCCCTTTTCAAACAGACACTCTAACACTGATAAAATGGGTGTTTCATTTTATTATACATGTTGCAGGGCTGCAGGTGTGCGCTATGGGTGCCCTGCAACATGTATAATAAAATGTAACACCCATTTTATCAGTGTTAGAGTGTCTGTGTGAAAAGGGCCACAGCAGCAGAAGAATTGTGTGGAGGAGACACAGAATACCTTTGAAATAATACTGTTTTCTTTCTTCTACTAAAGTTCATTTTTCAGTTAGTAATATGTAACTCCTTATGTGATTCTCTAGTACTGACACATACATGATACGCTTAATAACAGTGTGCTCAGTGATTGGGTTGTCCTAAATGTATTTAGCTTTTAGCCTCCTATTATTCTTTTTTGTCTCTTGTTTTAGCTGAAGTAGTTGAGTGGTATCTATTTGTATTAGTGTTGGCTGGTTAATGTTCTTAGCACCTGTAGAACTTGTTCCTAGTACTGCATATTCTATTTAGATATAGGAGTCATCTTGGATATTCTACATTAGCTGATTATATTGATCCCAGTTACCAACATTGTCACAAACCTTTTCTCTCACACGCATATGGCTGAAATTTACAACCCTACTGTGCCTCAAATTATTGATACTTTTACATCTGTATGCACTTGTGTGATAAATCCAATTTGTCACGCCCAGTAGTATATTATAGAAAGGCTAGATATTAACCTGAGTACATAGTGTAAAGTAATGTTGGTTTTCTTTGTCCTGAAGTTAATTTTCAAGGCTGGAAAATCACAGACCATAGACACAGGTGCTTTGAAACAACCTAAATCTGCTTACTATTACCATAATTTAAATTTGCTTAGTATTACCATAATTTCTGCTGCTTGATGCAGGCTTCTTGCTGTTCTTTTAGTTTAATGCCATCAGTAGCATCTCTAACAATGAAAATCATTTGAATTGTCTAGTTTTCCTTTTTATCTTTAGCAAAAGTTAGTTACTAACTTTTCTCATTTAAAGACTAGACTTCAGAGCAACAAGAACTGTCTGCTTTAGTATTTTAATGCTAACATTACACTTTTCTTATAGTCGCAGACCTAGACTAAGCAATCTCCATGTCTTTTGTCATTTTTTCTTTCCTTTTAAGCAGTTAAGGGCACCCAGAAAATGTATGAATTATTAAAACAAACTGTGTAGTCTAGATCCACACAATATAAAGTGTCAACTCTTGCAAATTTGAATATTACACGGTTACTTTATCAGTTCTTTGATTGAGAACTATCACTACTCATTATTGATCCTGCAAACTTTAAATCTTTATTGAAATGTCTGGATATATAAACTACCCCATAAGTCAGACCTGTAGAAATGAGTGACTACAGGATGCTATTTGCCAACTCTGAATGAAACCCCATCTAAAAATCTGTGTATTATTCCCTTTCAAAATACCCCTTCTTTCTTCTTGTTTCTTGTTTTAGAAAAGACTGATTAGAGCTAATCAGGACATTTCAAACAAAACTTTTTCCCCCAATGAAAAATGCTACTTTGAATTGAAAAAAAAAATTCACCCAAATGTAGCCAACTGAAATATTTTGGGAAACCAAAATGCAAAATTCTTTTTTAACTGAAACAATTTTTTACTCTGAATATTTTATGCTTTTGCGGGCATCACAGGCCACAACATTCTACATCAGCTGCAGCTTCTGCACAATCATCAGGGACACTCCCACTGCAGTAGTCAAGGCTTGATGTTATGAATAAATCTGAAACAAGTAACCGCTACTATCCAGTATCCAGTCAGATATCACTATATCTGTGGTATCCATTATGGATACTTACAAATGCGACAGGTCGGCTGTTCCCCCACCCAGTGGTGGGGAGGGCTTTCCCTGGTCAGGTGCACTCTGGTCCCGGGAACAAATGTCCCTGTAGCCTGAATCAGATAGAAGGAGGGGGCAGGGAGTGATGTGCAGCAATTTGACCACGCCCCCCACTCCCAGCATCACCCCATCACCCACCATAATGAGCAGCCATGGCTGTCTGTTGTAGGCAGCTATGGCAAGCTGCCATGCTGGGAGGAGCCAGGGCTAGGAACAAATTTTCCCACTCAGTTCTGCCCACTCTGACCCAGCTGGACCCACGGACTGTGGGATGGCTTCATTACGGACCCACATTTTTGGCCCATCTGTTAACCCAGGCAAGATTTGTTCTGAGCCCACATCTGGCAGCTCTGGAACAAATGTTCAGGCATCACACTGGTCCAATCAGGTCAAAGTGGACCAAACCAGGCCAGAGTGACACCCTGTCTGGTCTGATGTCATTTGGTATCCAGTTTAGTATCTGGTGGTTAACTGGTTAACCAAATTACTGTTTAGTGAATCATATACCACATCACCATTTACTGCACTACTGTTTAATTACCATTTGACTTTTTCTTTTTACTCCCTCTCTCCAGACTGGTTTGGTAATGTAGTAATATGGTAGTGTAGTAACTTATCTTTAATACTTGGATATTACTACAGTTTAATGGTCACTGGTCACTGGTGCACACATGAGCACCTTACATCTAAAAGCCCCTGCTAAGCACCTTGTGCGCTGCAGAGGGAAATTTGTGTCTGCCCAATTAGGGGAATGAGGCACAGGGTCTGGCAGGGAGGATTTGGAGTGACTGGCCGGGGTGGGGTAAACTGTCTTGCAAGCTGCATGGCGAATTTAGGCTGAGTGCAGCTTGCAAGACTTGTGGCGTAAAAATGCACCTCCAGGATTAGACAGGAGTGTCCATGTGGTTTGCTGGTGCCACACAGCCCTTCGTTTGGCTGCCAGCAAGCACCTGAAGTAGCCGCGTTCTCTCTCTCAGCCTGATCAAAAGGAGTGGGGAGTACAGAGCGGCGAGCGGCAGCGTGGCTTCAGGCAGGGGGGAGCAGCTGGTGGCTGAGCGCGGCATAGGCGGTGATATCGGAAAGAGGCTGGGCGGGGGGAGCGACAGCTCTCCTTTGTGTTGGGGGGGTCCCGGTTCTTCAGGGAGGGTGAAAAATGGGGGGTCGCTGTCAGTGGGCAGGGTATTCATTCAGGAACCCATGGGGACATTGTAGGGGGAATACACCCCTCCCCACACTTGTTCCTTCCTCCCCCACTTATTGTGACAGTGAATATGGGCAGAGCGAAGAAAGGACAGGGACTGGTAAGACTAGTGGGAAGAGGGGGACAGCAAGTCGAAGAGGCAATGGGGCAAGGGAGAAGCAAACAGGAGCTGCCCTGCAAGTCCCTCCTCCACCTTCTTCGGTGGGGTCTCTTGGAGATGGGTTGAAGCAGGTGGATGTGGCCTTGCAGGTGGTCACAGGACCCAGCAGGGAGGCTGGGCTTCGCCTTGCTATGGGGGTGGCTGCACCTGGGAGGGAGTCTGTGGATGCACTCACTGGTGCTTCTGCTGTTATACTTCAAGGGGCCAGAGTACAGCCCCCCCCCCGCCTGGCTTCAGGAGGGCCATGGGCAGGCCTTTTTGCAATCCATGGAAGCAAGGATGGCTGGGTGGGATAGCGTTATGACCCGTCTGACAGCCTCGGGGCTATTGGAGGCTGGGGCGTGGGGGGTCAGGTTTCTGGTGGAGCGAGCTGGAATTCACCCAATCCTTCTTTGCAGTTTAGTGAGGCAGCGGGGCCAGGGCAGGGCAGGCCGGCAATGGAGGCACCAGTGAGGAAAGTGGACAGAATGGAACAGCAGATCACCAGGATCTCCCAACTGCTGGAGGGAGGCACCAAGCCGAGGGTGACGGTGGCATCGATGCCAGTGGCTGGGGTGCAGCAGGTTGCAGCTTTAATGACACCGGTTGTGGGTGATGGTGAGTATGTTGTACCTCTTCAGGGTACAAGACACTGGGGCAGGTAGTGGTCAGAAGCAGTCAGCCTGCTCAGAGAGGGGAGGTGCCCGTTGGTAATGGGCATAGTGGGGAGGCAGGCGGTGGAACTGTGGGATCCATGGTGGGGACACCTGCAATGCAGCAGGGACTTGTAGCAACTGGGCAGGTGAACACTGGGATGGGCCAACTGCTGGTGCAGCAGGACCCGAACAGGATAGTGTGGGTGGATAATGTATGGCACCCACAGGCATCAGTGCTGCAAGGTGGGCCGGTCAGGGTTGAGGTGAGCAGTGGGGTTCAGGCGGTTCAAGCAGGAGGGATGATTTGGGAGTGTGGCTGGAGTTTCTGCAACATCACAATGGGATCAGCCTGTGGAGAGAGTTATATCTGTTGGAGGCTGAGTTGCAAGTGCACTCTGATGCGGCTGGTGCGGCAGGGCTTGGAATTTATTTTCAAGGCAGGTGGTGCTCAGAGCAGTGGCCTGCTCATTGGCGTTACTTGGACATATTGAAGGAACGTTTCTCGAATTGTTTCCTATAGTGGTGGCGGTTCATTTGTGGGTCGACAGATTTAAGGACAGGATGGAAGGTATTATTCTGGTGTGACAACTTGGTTGTCGTACATGTGGTTAATTCATTGTCGTCAAAATCTGAGAGATTGATGTGGCTGGTTAGAGTTTTTGTTCTATGGTGTTTGAAGCATAATGTAGTTTTTTCTGCTAAGCAT
>QEPC01001271.1:858941-873208 GCA_003113815.1 Sphenodon punctatus
CCATCTCCCACCTAAGAAATGGGTCTAATGCCACCTTCCTAAACTCCTCATCATACAACAACCAAGATTCTCCCCCATACACATTCGTTGCCCCGCATATAATATCCCGATTCTTTATCAGGGAATACACCCTCCGAGGGGATGCCTCTACTACTATTCCCATAAAAATAATGCATGAAGAGAGCCAGGTATCCAAAATCCTAACCATCTTTGGCTTCTTACATCCTTTTCCGTTTCCTCTCTCATATCCTCCTCTACAATCTCTTTCACTGTTTCCCTGTTAAGCAAGGAAAATGGGTCTATGTACACCCCCTTAAGAATTTTTTCCTCTTGTGGATGGCAAAAGGTAAGACTCCAATGGCTTAGACACACTAGCATAAGGCTGCTGTACCTGGTTGGATAGATCACCAAACACAGCATGCTGACACCCTGCCCCAGGTATCACCTGCTGCCCCACCAAAGGTGAACCTTGGGTTTCCCTGAGCTGGGTCCCCAGCTGAGTTTTACTACAACGTGACATCTGACTCCACATTTGTAAGGAGTTTCCCCACCAGGAAGATGCACCTCCAAATAAGATCCCACTCCTGCCCACGTTACCCTTAATCGCAGTGCCAGTTGCTGCAGCAGTAGTTGTTTCTGATTGTGCAAGGGGCTGTTTTGAGGCTCCCCTCCTGGAGCCTTCAAATGAACTGAAACCACTGCATGTCCAGGAAGCTGCAAGGAAGCAGGAATCCTGATGTCAGATCTGGAAGTAGTATTCCCAGCAAGCACAGGGAACTGCTTTGGCACTCCTAGTTCCCCCGATGGCAATTGACTCTGACCCACTTGCACCAGGAGTTGCAAAGAACTAAGAACCAATGGGCATTTTAAGATGTGGTCACTTTTTCCTGGACTTCAAATGTCCTGGTTCGGCAAACTCCCGTGGTGAGAATTTAGATGCTTACCCCCTGACCAGAAATCACCTGGGTGCTGTTGTACACATGGGGGAAGAGTGTGGGAGCAACCCCCTCTCTCACTTACTGACACACACACACTCACTGTCAAGCCCGGCAGGGGCTGCCGCCCCCCCCCTGCAGAGGCACTACAGGAGCAGGGGGTTTCCCCGGGCCCGGCTGTGGCAGCGTCAGGGCCCTCTGGCGTGTCTCCCCCCATCACGGGGACACAGAGCGTGGCCCCGCCCACACAAAACACACCCGCAGAGCAGCGGCGGGCGGAACAGGAGGAGGCAGGACCCGGTGAGACGCAGGGGGAGACCACTCCCCCTGTGCGCTGCTCTGCACACTTGCGGGAGCACACAGGGGGCAGGGCACTGGAGACAAAAGCCAGCTCTGAGAAGCACTCGGCGCTGGTGATTGAGCAGAGACCGGCCCCTGAGTGAAGCTAAGTGTTGTTTTTGAGTCCTTGCGCATTTCTGAGAGTTTAATAGTATTGCTGATCTGAGGATAGAGTGTGACTGATTGACCTCCCTGCCTGGCATCCCTGACCTGAGTGTGAGTAATCCTGAGAGTATGGGCTGTGTCTGCATGGTGTGTGAGTCCCTCTCCCCTTTCCCCTTCCTCCCTGGGCTCTTCCCCATTTCCCCCCTCCTGTGAGAGTCTTAGTACCTTGTGCCTACCCTGTGCTCCTGGTACCCCCTCCCCTCTGGGAACTATTCCCCCACATCTTCCCGTTCCTCCTTCCCTTAGTGTGGGTTATGTGTGTAGGACAAGTCTGACTGGGGTTCAGACTCATTATACTCACCTGGCGCCGTATGATGATAGGGACCTGGGCACTGTGAGGCCTATAGGTCCATCCACTATCCTGATGGGCATTTATTCCCAGAGAGAACCCTTCCAGGCTGAAAGTCTGAGCCAGTGCATGGGGCAGCGGCAGGTGTGGGAGGTGTTGATCCCGGCCGGGAAGGGCATTCGCCCGGGGGTTGCCCCCTCCCCCATGACACTCACACAAACACATTCACACAGAGACTCACATGCTCTCTCTTGCTTCACTCACACAGTCACACATTCTCTCTCACACAGCCACACACTGGCCATTTTTAAATAGATGGAGGTGGGTAGGCCTGTTCTGTATGTGGTAGGGGGAGTGCCAAGAAAGTGTGATTTTAAAGTTACATAAGGACACATGTAGTTTCTTTGTACAAGCAATATACATATGTTATCTGGGAGGAGAGTTGGGGCTAGTGGGCAGGGGAGCTGGGATCCAGGAGCCAAGATTCCTGTGTTCTCTGGGAGGGGCATGGGAGCTAGTGGGTAAGAGCAGGGGAGCTGGGAACCAGGACCCCTGGGTTATATTGGAGGGAAGTAGGGGCTATTGGGTAAGAGCAGGGAGGCTAGGAGTGGATCATGTTCTAAAAGGCAGAATTGTGTATTCCCCTTTCAAAAACCATGAAAATTCAAGGATAAAAAACCTTTGGTTTACAAGAGGCATTAAGGTTCTTACAAATTCAAAAAGCATGGAAATTGCAAGTTAAGGCTTATGCCTTAATTTGTGTGCCATGTAAACAGTAAAGACACTGTACAGTCTCAAATATTGTGCTTGCTTACAACTTAGGCTCCATGCACCCAAACTTTGCCCCAATCCACCTCTTCTGCAGATTGGGAGCAACACTGAATCTGAGAACAACAGGGGCTCAAGGGCTTGCTGTTCTTATATGCTTTCATTTGGATTGGGGATAATGGGACAGCTAAGTTACTGGGAGGTGTATACAAGGGGGGGGGACAATGTTGGGTGTTTTCAGACAAGCACTTTCCTACCCAGTAACCACACAGTATCCACCATGCTTTTGTGAAAACCCCACTGCTAAACAATTGTTAACTAGTGAATATTGGGTGATTACGGAGTGCGTAATGTGCTTGTCTGAAAATACCCATTGATGGATGCAGAATGTGTTCAGAGATACAAGACTGGAGGTAGCCGGGGAGTGGGAGAACTGTCCATATCATGAGGGGGGAGCCAAGTGCTATGGGAGTTTTATGGGGGACAAGCTTGAGAAATGGTTGATCTGTATGCATGGATGAGGCTGGGGGGCTGCCAGTGGGTAGGGAGAACTATATGTATAGGCAACAGGAAGACAGGTGCTAGGAGGGGTGTATATTTGGGGACAAGCCTGAGATACAGGTGATGTGTGTCCATGGACAAGAATGGGGGACAGGGGTGGGGAGCAGTGTTTGTATAGGAATGGGGTACCCAGGGCTGGATGGTTATATATGGACGGAGAATGATGAGAGATGGGTGATGTGTATCCAGGGACAAGGTTTAGGGGATAGCCATGGATGGAGACAAAGTATATATGCGTTTTTTGTATGTGGTTTCAATTGGGTTCAAGACATCCAAGTATTTGGGGGGGGGTATATGGGGGAAACAAGGCTGATGGGTATGGGATGCATACTGGCAGACAAGACAGAGGGCAGCCCGGGATGGGGAGAAGTATGTATATGGGCAATGGGTAGCCACATGCCGGGAGGGTGTATATGGAGGGAGACAAGGCTCAGAGTCAGCCAGGGATAGGGAGAAGTGTGTTTAGCAGGACAGGGCACTGAGATGCTAGGAGGGGTTACATATGCTGGGGGCAGAAAGCTAAGAGATGGATTATCTGTATTCAGGGACAAGGTTTGAGGGAAGCTGCTGCCTGAGAGGGGTGCTATAAATAAAGGAGAAATTGTGGCTAAATCGTGTTGTCCCAGTCACCCAGGGATCAATTCCATAATATTGAGACAGGGTGGAGCTTGCTGTCTCCAGCTTCAGTTTGCCCCCAACCTGTAGAGGAAGAGGATTGAGGCTGAATGACCAAGGCAAAGTGTGAGTGCATGGAGTCTAAGTTGTAAATGAGCACAATATGGAGATTGTCCAATGTCTTTACTGCTTACATGGTGTACAAGTTAAGGTATAAGCATTAACTTATAATGCTCATGCTTTTCAGAGTATGACTGAATTTGTAAGAGCCTTAACTCCTCTTAAACCAGAGGTTTTTTGATCCTTGAATATATATATATTTGACTTCATTCCATGTCTCACCTGCTAATTTATAAAAGGATCTTGATTTAGCACTTATCTTATCTGCAAACCGAGAACAATCCTATCTATCTATCTATCTATCTATCTATCTATCTATCTATCTAAATAATTGTTTTAGTTCTGGAAATGTTTTCAGACAGTTCAGTATGGAATAAACCCTATTGCTGAAGAACCAAGCTTTCCTTATAGCTAAGTGTAGTCTTCATTTATCCTTGTGTCACAATCTACCTTTATTTAAGCCAGGATCTTGACTCACCCAGTGCCTCTGAATCATTTGTTTCCTTCTGTCTAGTTTGAATACTGCTGCAGAAGGTCCCTATTCAGGGTGCAATCCTCCACCCATGAAACTGATGGCAAAACTCTCGTTCATTTTAATAGTGGAGGATCACAACATGTGTCTCTGTACAGGAACCTTTGCTCTATTGCCACAGAGTCACTTCAGCCGAGCAAGGGAATTGCAGCATCTGAGAACTTTGTAACTCTAGTTTTGCTGGGTTCCTACTCTCCAGTTCCCCAATTAGCTTCTCATGACCTGTGTCCCATTTGGCCAGACCACCATATATTATTTCCTGGGTTGCAAAAAGTTTGTCTGAGCAGCCAGGTGGTACTGTTGTCCATCAACAGCCTGCTATCCCAGTCACCTTGGATGCTTTTAGATGGACATGGAAGCTGCTTGCACCCCTCTCCCCCAGAGCTGTTCAGTGGGCGCACACCTGCATCAGCCCACTTCCAGCCATGCCTGGGTCTGCCCCACTACACACACCATAAAGTTGTGGCCACTCAGCCAATGATCTAGACTGGCTGCTGCAACTCCATGGTGCTGACCGGGGCAATGGCTGGCCAAGCGTGCAACTGAAGCATGGGTCCACTGAACAGATGGACAGCAACTCCACTTCTGGTGATTTCCTCAGGCTTGGCCATCCCACTGTGCATGGTGTACTTGGAATGATCTGGAGTGCTAGCGGCAGAGCTGTCCCCACCTCTCCAAGTCACCTGTCAGCTGATGGCATTGGTTGGGAATTAGCAGACACCCACCACCCAGCCGCCACCCAATGGGCGGTGGCTGTATTGCCGATCCACAGCTTTGGTAGGGGATCCAGCTGGCCACTGTCTCGTATGTTTTCACACTTACTGAACAGCTTCTTGGAACAATTCATCTTTGTATACAAGACTTGTTTCACCAAGAAGTGGAACACAGCAAGTGTCAAACTCAGCAGGTGTCTAACAAATGGTAACACTACAAAGAATGAAAAGTGAAATAAGATTACTATGGACAATGAAACAGCAGGGGGGAGGGGAGTAGCGTACTCAGGTACTCTGATATGGTACAACATTTTAGACTGCTACATTGAATATAGACAGGCAGAATGTAATAGTTCCAGCTGAAAATTGACTGGGATGGACTTTATTTTGTGGAATTTTATGATTCTGGGGTGGTCAGGATCTTAAGTTTACATCTCACCTGGGAAACATCCTCTTTGTGAGCCTCCAGAGTCCTACAACCATGTAGGTGCATTGATTTATAAGGAGGAAAACTAATACATGCTTTTTTCTCGTTGCTATGGAACTACTTTTATATCATCTTCTTTTAAGTCAGGAAATGCTTTTCTTCCCTCAGTCCTAAGACTGAAAATGTCACTTCAATTTCCTTGCTTTAAGTTTCTGTTCTGGTGAAATATAATACAATCTAGAAATGTTAAAATCTCAGGTTGTACATTTTAATCCCTTTTCTATTGGCCTATTTCTGCCTGCATCTGAAATGATCAAAACAAGGATAATCCTTTTCCACCTCCAGGGAAGTGTATAAACAGCACACACAGAAAGTGATCCTCCTCCTCTCTGGAACCAAGTCTTAAATCATTTATTATTAATTATATTTTCAAACCTTTCCATTCTATAAACTATACAAAAAGGATAAAAGATACCTCCTGTGTGCTTAAAGGACTTGAGGTGAGCTCCCTTCACTGTTACATAAATTGACAGGTTAATTACATCCTAGACAGACAAAGGATAAAACGAGAGCTAGCAATGGCATAGTGATCTAGCATATAGTACTGACAAAAGTTAACTTTCAATGGCATTTCTTACTAAAACTTAGTGTACTAAAACCTCGCTTATAATAACTTTACTGCAAATAAGATTGCTTACCAAACCAAAGTACCATATATCATTAATATGCTCATGAAAGCTACTTGAAGTATACTTTCACTGCATTGACTTGTATTCTTAATTTGACTTTTTTATTGTTGACATAGCACAGTGCCTTGTGAGTATTTTTACAGTACATTATGTTTTAGAACCAATAAATTACTCATCTGAATGATCAAAGTATAAACATGATGAGTTTTTGTCAAGCTTGGCTATGATGCCATTACAATGAATTATGGGTTTTAGTAGTTATTTGCCTTTGATTTGTTGTAGTAAATCAGTCATTTATTCTTAGTTATGAAATCCATGCTCACTTATCCTGAATTCTGTCCTAAATGGATGAGTCTTCACATTTTACACTTCAAAAAATAAGGCATTTGATCACTACACTGAATCCAAATTTTGCTCCACCGGTATGGAAGTATGCAAGGTATGTATTGTGGTATGTATTATGGACCAAAATAAATCAAATCAATATTAAAAAATTCACAAGTCTTAGAGCACACAAATTTTCTTTTCTCTCTTAATTACAAAAGTAATCATCTTTAATTTTCTCAATAGGGAGAAATACTCAGGTCCCTATTTTGCAAATGGAGAACTGAGTCACAGAAAGACTAAGTGGTTTTCCCAAGAAGACTAAGAGAGAGACCAAAGGTTTGAACCCATTGCACTAGGATTCTGCTCCCAATCAACAATGTTAAGCGTAAAGCCACTCTTCCTACACAATAACAAAAGAACATCCATTAAGTCTTTTCAGATACAGTGGTCATAATGAGACAAGAAAAAATACTTTGCCTCATGTATTCTTGTATGATGGCTATTCCAAAAGTGTTTAGCACATCAGAGAAAGAAAGACACATACATAGGCATGATTGTGTTCCACTGAAAAGTAATGAAGTTCATGTATAGTTTGAGAAGCAAAGCTGTGAACTTATATATTGACACCCATATTAATTTCTGACCAAACGGTAATTTGGAGCTGCTCGGCATTTGCTTTAAACATATCAACTATGTCTATCTTATTTATTGGAACTGTTAAGTTGTTTATAACCCCCTGCCCCCAAATCTTCAAGTTAGACAATTAAGACCCTTGGTTTAATTTCTGAACAAGAGTTTATGAAGCCTCTCATCTGTACACAAAACCATGCAACAGTTTCCCCAAAGTAACAGTCATGCATACCACTTGCTTTGGCTCATGATTTTATTAGATTAAATATTTAAAGCTAACAATAAATTACTGTTGATGAGCCCGTTGAAAACTGAAGTCTTGTATTACATTTTGTAATACCAGAAATTCCGATTCTCAACCTGAGCCTTCCTGGTGGCATTGCCAAACGCAAGGCAGCTGCACCTCTAAAGGCCTTTAGCAAAATATCACCGTCAGAAATCGCTTGCAGTTCACATCTGAGATCCAGTGTGGGTTTGGGGGGAAAAAAATAAGAGCTTTTTAGCATTCTCTGGGCACTTGCAAAATATAACAAATCTAAATCATGATATTCCCCTTGGAAGATCAGCATAAAGATTATTTTGCAATTTTTCAGAGAATCTCAAATTAGAATTTAGAACTAGGGAGCTCATGACCATAAGCTTCATTATTTCACACTTTGCAAGAAGATGTTTACTAGCAGCTAAATAAATACAAATAATGAGATTTCTATGCATAACGTCTGAGTACTGCTCTGATTTTTTTTTCTCATTTGCTAGAAGGTAGCCTTAGGAATGGAAGTGTAACAACAGCCTTTTACTTCGTACTGGGCTTTTGGCTGATTTCTCCCCACTAGCAAGAAAAAATAAGTTCAGTATGTTAATCCCACATAAAGGAAAAAGAGTACATTGACACAATTATATATTTTCATGAGTGTCTGTTGCACATGAAAGAAATCAAATAGCACATAATCTAACTTTAATGGTGTATCATCATACTGTAAGGGGGGTGGGGTATCTCTCTATGGCATTAGCAACTCCCATGCAATAACCTGATGTTTTTCTTATGTGTTAGCAGCTGTTTTAAGTTGCTCAGGAACTGAGGGTGTGGAGGATTCTGAATTCTTGTACAGTCACTGTAGCAGGAGGCTGTTCCCAGGAGGTAAGTCTCTTCAGGATCAGGCCCCTGGACTATCACTCCCAGTGGGGAATCAGAAACGCACTCACGTGTTATGGGAATTAACTCACATCTTTATTCATATACAGTAGTCCACCTTCTCTGGACTGCCAGCTCACTCGTCTCACATCCTGCAAACCCAGTTTGTCTATTCCATCCATACATTCCTTTGTCACAAGATCAATCCTCCCAAAGTCCATACAATTCAGGCCCACAGACCCCTGGCTCACAGTAAAGCTTCCCCAGGCAACTGGCTTCCTCCTGGGCACAGCCTTCCCCAGTACCTGGGTCCACTCCTTCTGGCTCTGGTTCTCCCATCCTTCAGAACCCTAGAAAGCATAGAGTGACCCGGCAGACTTCCATGCTTCTTCCTAGCCTCAGTCCATTGATTCAGGTTCTTTCCCAGCAGGGCTTCAGGACCAGTCAGCTCCCCCTGCTAAGAGCCTCTAGGAGATGTTGCCTGCTTGACTCCCAGGCAGAGACTGATTTCCTCTCTGACTTTCAGCCTCTTATGTACCTGGAGTGGGCATGGCCAGCTCCCCTGGTTGTCTACCCTTAAAGGTCCAGTGTCCTGCTCACTCCATCCCTTTTTATTCTCAGCCTGTTTCTATGTCAGGCTGGTCTCTCACTATGGGGCTATCTCTGACATACCCATGTGCATGCTTAGCCCTCTAGCTCACCCGCTCAACCCCCTCTCAATGGGGCAGCAGCCCTGCAGGACTGCTCCCTGCTACGGTCACAAGTTGATGAACAGGCTTAAGTGTCATAATTGCAGAGTATTCCATGAACACTTCACATGGGGTGATTTCAGACGAGACGGGGCGGCATTCGCCCCGGCCTGGAATCACCCACATGATTCCCCGACGGGATCACTCTGGCACGTCCAACAGATGTGCCGGCTGATCCCGGCGGGGAATCAGGGAGGGGCGGGGCCGCGTGGTGCAACGTGTGGCCGTACGGTTCTGCCCCCCCACGTTCCCCTGCCCCCGCCCTCTGGGGAGATGGGCGGCTGCCCGATTTGACCATGGCCCCGAATCCCGCTGGGGATTCCGGGCCATGGTCACCGGCCAGACGTGACTTTTTGTTGGTTCCCGCCGGGGATCTCTTTGACCACGCTTTCGGGGATTGTCCAGCGGGGAGCCCCGGAAGCGTGATTGAAATTGACCCCATGTGGGAATTGACCATGGCGAACATCTGGCGGCCATCAAACAGACGTTCTGGGCACTTTGACCTCATGTGGGTATTGATGGGGGTTCACTGTGATCTCGTAACGTCTGAAAATACCCATGGTTTCTGGTACAAGTTACAGGTTCACAGATGTAGTAAAAAAAGTACATGGAACCAGTTCATGACTCCTACTCTCTCCGTAGGCTCATAACAGGAAATCCATTTTAAAGTGTCCCTCTCGTAATGACTAAACTATTGGAGAATTAAGTTTTATTATTTACTGTCACATGTCTGCTAAAAGTTAAATATTTTTTTTTAACTTTCTGTTTATCCCACTCAAGAATATACTGTATTCTAAAAGTCATGTATTTCAGGTGACACCTGTTATACTTAGCACAGCTCGCATATGATTTCTGTTTCATGTCCGACTCCTTGAACATTCACAGCAATAAATTCTAATGCAGCTCAACAATTCAACCGAATGGTCATTGAAAGGATATTTGGCAGCTTAAAAGTGTGTTTTCAATGTCTAGATAAATCTGATGCTATGTTATCATACTGCCCTTATTAAACTTGCAAGATACTCTACTATTAGTTGGACACATTATAGAGACACGGGAATACCTCTATAGTTAAGGTGGGTGGGAGTAGCAATGCAATGGCTTCCATTAGTTTGCATTGTATGTTTTCAGTGATTTACTTCTGGGTTGGTGACCGGAATTATTGCAGGGGGGTGCTCTGTGTTGAATGTGTGGATGAATCTGTTATAGCCACAGAAAAATCAGGTGATGGTTGGGCTAGAGCCTGGGGTACAAGAGGTACAAATTGCTGGTCTGCAAGTCGAGGATTGGAGGGGGGGATGTTAAAATGCCATTTCCCGCAATAGAGGGAAATTTAAGTTTGAATGCTTTATGATGTCAGATGGTGGCTAACTGGAAGCAAGTGCAGGGGAAAGCCTTGCTGGCAGAGGATGATGAAGGTGAAAGGGGAGCTACAGCAACCCTCCCTGGCAATGGCAGTAAGGTAGAGAGCTAAAAGGGGTTTTTTAAACGTTCCTCCTTGTCAGCGGTCTGGGTGGGGTGGAGGGGAAGAACTTATGCTGCCCCCCCTCCCCATCCAACCACCCACCTGCCTGCCTGTTTGTATCGGAGCCATGTTCCCTGCCCTCGCCAGCAACCTGAGGGGGTGGGGAAGGAACTACTGCCACTGCCATCCCCCAGCTAGCTACCTGCAGCTACCCCCTCCTCCTCACAGGGACTCACAACTGCTTCTGTTGCTCCCATTACCGCCACCGCCAGGGCTCCACTGCCACCAGCACCTGGGTAGCTCCTGCATCACAGCAGCAGAGTTTTAAAAGCCCGCAGCGCCAGAAGCATGCACACTAAGGCCAGAGCCATGTTCCCCATTTGGTTTGCATGGACTACATGTTCCAGCATGCAGGGGTGGGGAAGGGGGAGGAACTTAACGCCCCCCCCTCCCCCACCGCACGCCTGCCTGTCCACCTACCTGGTTGCTGCTCATAGACACACACACAGAAAAACCTATAAACACTACGTGCAAAGGTACACAGAGGTACACAGAGCATTTAGTCAAGCAATGAACACACATGCTCAACTCCAAACACTACACACACACACAAACAAACCCAGAACAGCGTGCACACGCATGTAAATGCACACACACACACACCTCACTCCAGTACATACACACACAGACACGAACACTTCCCAGCACCACATACACAAACAGGCTCCTTTAACAGAACACACTACCCAGAGGACACATTTGGCAACACCCCACAAAAAGCAGTGGTGGGTGCCTGCTATGCAACAACTACACCTCTTTCATCTTATACTTCTTACTCAAGAAAACAAAGACTAGTCACAAAAAAATTCAGGTTTAGCATTAATAGTTAAGGCAGCTACATTCACAAACCACAAAAACCTATGTAATTAATTTTTCCTTCTTCCACTAGTTGAACAATCATTTCTAAGCCTTAACCAGCCTCATAGATTGTTAACTGTTGTTTCTCCTTATCCTGTCTTACTCTTCAGGATACCCCTCTTTGCCTTACAAGTAAACTAACCACATGCACCTATAACTTCTCTGCTTCATGGATGTATCTCTGTTTCTCCCTGTGTTTGCCTCTCCCTTGTCTTCCTTCCCTCATCCTTTCTAGGTTGCAAGCCCCTCAGTGCAGATTACCTGTATGTAATCACAATTGTCTAGTGTAGCAGGGGGTCTTCCCAGGGCCACATGGGGTGCTGAATTAACAAATCTCTCTGCTATGCCTATTCAACCCCTCAACTTGGCTGTAACCTCCAAGTAGGAGGTGTTCACTCTGTGTGGTTCCCCTGTAGGGGCCCCACCCTTGGCCTCCTACCACCCCTCACAGCCAAGGCCTATGTGTGGGGACTGGGGGCTACCAAGACAAAGAAGGGGTACAGGAAACACACACGAACATCCTTTCAGGGGCAGCAAGGTGGTGCCAGGAAACAAATCCTCAGGATCTAATATGGCCTGTGGGAGTATCATTCTCCAACCTAGATTGTCATAGAGCACTGGGAGGCGCACAAACCTTAGAGCTGCCGCAGTACCCACACACATGGGGAACGGGGAAGGTGCGGAGGTGGTGACTAGTGCAGGGGGGGAAGGCGTGTTCCGGTTCCTGGGAGGGATGGAGGGATAGGGCTTGCACACTGGAGGGATTCCCGGAGAGTGACTCGCAAGATAACCCACAAGGACAGAGGCTTACCAGATCCACGTCGCACTCACGCACAGACGCACACAACACACTCACTCAGCACTCTCTCCTTCTGATACAATGAACTCCACACGAGGCAACAAGGTAGGCACTCAACGTGGGGGGGAGGGGCAGCCTCACGGGTAAAGCACCAATCACTATCAAGGTCCAGGAGGTGGAGTTCCAATATTTAAGAACTGCTCGAGGCGGTGCCGCAGCCGCTCTGAGCGGCATGGTCCAGGTGCAGGTGCGTGGCCTCTGTCTGCGTCATCAGCGTGCATGCAGGGTCCTCCCTTCATTGTCAATCTACCCCCATCGCATAACTTTACCACCATATTGGTTGTCGTGGACCACTTCTCAAAGATGGGACATTTTATAGCCTATGCGGGGTTACCCACTGCTGCTCAAACGGCTATACACTTGCTCCATCATGTTATCAAACTACATGGTGTACCACTGGAAATTGTGTTGGATCAGGGCATGCAGTTCACGTCACAATTATGGAAAGCCCTCTTGGCATGGTTGCCAAGAGGGGGCTGCGGGGGTGGAGCCAGGCCTGAGGCCGGGTTGTCAGTGATGTTTTCCGGGGTGCCGGTAGCAGGGCTCGCCTGAATCCTTTCCCTGCTGGGGGTTGTTCTTGTTGCGGTTCTGTGGGGGAGGCGAGTGTGGGCCAGTGCCCCCCTCCGGTGCCCCCTCTTTCCCCATCCCCCAGAGGCACTCCTTACAGCACCCCCTCTCCAAGGCCGATAGGAGAACATGGGCCACAGTTTCAGGGGGTAACGGGTGTGAAACAAGCGGACAAGATGAGGTATGTGGACATCGGCAGCCTTCTCTCATGATCGTTCCAAGGGGTCGTACCCCTTCCAATCGATCAGGTAGAACAGCCACCCGCGATGGTGCTGGGAATCCAGAATCTGTTGTACTTCAAATTCCTCTGGCTCCAGCAATTGAGAAGGGGCAGGTGTGCTGCCTCGAACTGGGTTCCGTGCTGGTTTCAAAAGCAACACGTGAAATGAGGGGTGAATATGAAAATGCCGGGGTAGGGCAACTGTGTAGGTTACTTCGTTGATTTTTCGTGCAATAGGAAAGGGTCCCATGTAACGATAGTCCAACTTGGAGGTAGGTTGTTTTGAGGGGTAGTGCCACCGATCGACCCAAACCCAATCTCCGGGTTGGTATTTTGTTGCAGGTCAACAATGTTGGTCGGCTTGTTTCTTTTAGCGTTGGCGTGTGAGTTGGAGCATTTTCGTGGCCACTATGTGTGCCTGGTGGATCCAGGCAACTAAAGCCCTGGCAGCAGGTACGGACGCAGCTGTAATCTCTGGGAGGCATATCCGAGGATGGTAATCATACGTTACAAAGAAGGGGGAGGAGCCTAGGAGGCACTCAGTGTATTGTTATAAATGAACTCTGCCAAGGGGAGTAGATTGTACCAATCATCTTGATGATAATCAGTGTAGCAATGGATGTACTGCTCGAGGGTTTGGTTGGTACGCTCCACCTGTCCATTGACCTGCGGATGGTAGGCAATAGTTAAGCAGATTTTAATCTGCAACCATGCCAAGAGGGCTTTCCATAATTGTGACGTGAACTGCATGCCCTGATCCGACACAATTTCCAGTGGTACACCATGTAGTTTGATAACATGATTGAGCAAGTGTATAGCCATTTGAGCAGCAGTGGGTAACCCTGCACAGGCTATAAAATGTCCCATCTTTGAGAAGTGGTCCACAACAACCAATATGGCGGTAAAGTTATGCGATGGGGGTAGATTGATGATGAAGTCTACCCAAATTCATTGCCAGGGTCCTCGAGGATGTGGGTTCAACTGCAGGAAGCCTTGAGGTTTTTGTCACGGCACCTTCGTCATGGCGCACACAGAACATTTGGTGACATAGTTTCGTACATCTGCCCTTACTGTAGGCCACCAGAATTGTCATTGAACTAACTCCAGTATGCGCCTGACCCCAGGGTGTCTGGCTAAGGGTGCATCGTGATGTTCCCACATGATCTGGGAGCATGCTTGTTCAGTACAATAATCTTCAGTTGATGATAGTAAAGGCCCCCGATTTCAGGGTAGGTATCCGGGCATCC
>QEPC01001271.1:881463-904932 GCA_003113815.1 Sphenodon punctatus
CCGAACAGCCGAACCCAAACACAGCTAACTAACCGAACAGCCGAACTGAATGGCCAAACCAAACGGCCGAACCGAACGCAGCCGAACCGAACAGTCGAACCCGAACTGCGATCTGTTCGCCCATCCCTATAAATAATCTTCCATTAAAAGGGAAGGTTAGAGACTGTCCGGTAGCTGGCAAGGGAGTCAATGTCAAGCAATGGTTTTTTGAGCACAGGCCACACCACTGCCTCTTTAAGGCGGCCGGGCAGTCTGCCCTCCTTATAGGAGGCATTGACAACCTTAGCCAGCAATGGTCCTAATGTCTCCTGGCAAGCCCTGACCAGCCAAAGTGGGCATGGATCTAATTCACAACAAGTGGCTCTAACTGCCCCAAGGACATCCACCGCATCAGCAAGCAATACCAACTGAAACAGATCCCATGAAACTGGACAAGACAGGGCCTTCATTAGCTCAGGTTCTCCCACTGCTATACGTGCAGCATCAAAGTCATGGTGAATCAAGGTGATTTTATCCACAAAAAGTCTACAAACATGTCAGAGCGAGCACTGGAAGATTCTAGTACTAGGCAGAGAGATGCCAAACTGACCAGCCTCTGCACCACTCAGAAAAGCTCAGCTGGACGTGCCTTCGTGGATGCTATGAGGGTAGCAAAGAACACCTTCTTTGCTGCCGCCACAGCATAGGCTCTTAAACTAACTCTATGCTGCAATCAATCGGCTTCAGCATGGCTATGGCACCACCGTTGTCCAGCTGCCATCCCTCCTCCTTCATCCGTCACAGATCCTCTTTAAACCAAGGGGACCTGCGTTGTCGACATTCAGAAAATGGATGCCTAGGATCCCTTTGGTCCATGGCCTCAATCATCAAGGTATTCCAGAGAACAACAAGGTAGGGGTGTGCACCAGGCCCCCATGTCATTTTCATTTTTCGATTTAGTTTTCATTATTCAAAAATGTCATTTTTGTTATCATTATTAATGACAATGTCATTTTCAATGTTGTTATCATTTTTATCATTTTTGTTATTGTTTTTGATATTGTTTTCATTATCGCTATCAATATTGGTATCAGTATCATTTTTGTTATCAGTATTGATATTCGTTATCATTATTGATATTGTTATTGATATAGGTACCATTTCAAACAAAGATTTTATTTTTGGTATCAGTATCATTTTCAATTCCTGTGCATAACTAATATTTATCTAAATCTAAGGGAAACAGGGGAAGGGGAAAGGAAAACTATCTATTATCTAATCAATTATCTATATAACTATTCTAATCTAATCTATATGTCTATAATATATATTTATATCTAATCTATACTACCTACCTCTATATAATATACAGGGGGGAGAAGGGCAGGGAAAAGGAGAAGGTAAAATGTAGGGTATGAGGAAGGAAAGGTATTGGTGGGAATCCCTAATAAATAAATAAATAAATAAATAAATAATACAATGAGGGCTAGGGAGGATTTTTTTATGTGCAAGCACCACAGTTTCATAAATGCAACCTGACAAGCAGAGCTCTCACACAACGGAGAGAAAAAACCTGGCTCTCCCATTATAAAGGGTTGCAGTGCCCTCCCCAGGAGCTCCTCTGATTGTTTGTGGGAGGCAGCAGGCATTGAGCAATCACAGAGTCCCATAAGACTGCTGGGGCCTGCTTGTGCTATTCATTGGCCAGGGATACATCCATCAGATACTGCTGAGCTGCTCGCCTCGCCCAACACAGGCACAGTCCAAGAGTTCAACCCTGTTAAGACTCTGAGATGTCTTCTTCCTCCTCCCCTCTCTATATTTCGCTCCAAAACCCAACTGCCACAGCAGTAACAATAATGACAATGATAATGACAATGTCATTTTTGTTTATTGTTATCGTTTTTGTTATAATTTTGTTATCGCTTTTGGTATCATTTTTGGTATCATTGTTTATATTGGTATTGATATCGATAATGTTATCATTACCGTTATTGGTATTCTGTGTTGTCATTTTTGGTATTCTCGGTTGTCGTTTTGGTTATCATTGTTGTTATTCTCGGTTGTCATTTTTGTTATTGCAAAAACGAAAATGAAAATTTTCATTATCATTATTGTAATAACAAAAACTACATGCACACCCCTAAGGTCATTGAGTGAACGGCCATCAAAACTGGCCGGTATTTCTCCAAGAGCATTCTGGAACCTTTCTGTTTCCATAAGTCTCTGGGGGTGAACCAACTGAACTGGATCAGCACCTCTCTGGGGTCAGACATGCACCAGGAGACCAGCCCGGAGGAGATAATGATCTGACCATGACACGGGCACAGTTAAAACCTCCCCCACCACCGGATCCCCTGCCTCAAGGCCAGTGCAAAATTTCAGGTCCAGGGTATGTCCCCCATCATGTGTTGGGCCAACAACCCTCTGAGACAGTTCCATGGTTCTCATGATGGCCATGAATTCACGCTCCGTTCACCCAAGATCAGCGTCGGCATGGATATTGAAGTCCCCCAGAACTAGAGTCCTCAGAGACCGCAAGACCACCTCCGACACCAATTTTGGTAGAGCATGTAGGGATGCTGCTGTACAGTTAGGTGCACAGTATATCAGCAGCAGCCCTAATCTGTCTCCGGCCAAATCAATCACTAGATGGACACTCTCCATGACTGAAATAGTTTGCACTGGATACCTCCTCATGGACCGGGTATCCCTGAAAATAATGGCTACACCACCACCCCCGTCCCTCTGGCCGGGGCTGATGCTGTACAGAGTACCCAGCCAGAACAAGGTCAGCCAGAATTCACCCCGACTCAGTGTCCAACCAGGTTTCTGTAATACACACAAGGTTGGCTGACTGGTCCAGGATTACATCCCTGATTACTGTGGACTTATTAGCCACTGACCTTGCGTTAATCAGCAACAGTCCCAGAGCAGGGGCCCTCCTATTCTTGATCACCACACCACCTGCCCGGAGGCCAGTGAGAGGGATCATCACCAAACACTTACCCCCTCTCACAGATTTAACCAGCCTCTCAGAGGGACCATAAATGCCCTGGCCCATCATGACCCCAATGACTGTGGAACACACACATCCCGGCCCACCCACTCCAACCCCCCTCCCCAATGGCTGTCCCATCTGGCCTGTGAGGTAGACCCCCCTTCCCCCACAAACCCTTTCCCCCAATCCTCCCCCCAGTCCCCCCTCTCACAGGGGAGATAACAACCCTCAACCCAATCGGGTCAGAACGCTCCCTCACACCAAGGGGACGGACCCTTCCCTCCCCAACCCAGTCTCCCCCTCCCCCTCACATTAGGTGAGGAAGTCATACCCTTATCCAACAATCAACCACCTCCACCCTCTCACCCACTCCTTCTCCTCAACACTCGTCCACTTCTTCCACCCCAAAACCAAACCCCCAACAATATCCACCCTATAAAAACCAGCCACCCCTATAGTAAATCCCTCCTCTTACAGAACAATGACCAGTCTCCCCTAGCCCCCTCAGCCCCACCTAAAGGCTGCACCCAAGGCCTGTGGCCTGTGGTGCGCACCTGCAACAACACCAGGCTAGCCACCACTTGTATCCCTCCCACCAGATATCCTCCCAGGGAAGAGCCACTGACCCCAACCCTTCACCTCCTGCAAGGGGGGGGGGATATGAAAGTCCTGGGGGCTCAGGGGTCTCTTCCCCTACATAATATGCTGCCCTGCCATGACACAAACATCCAGTAATAACCACCCAGTGGCTAAATCACCCCCAATAAATGCCGCATTACCCCCAGGGCCACAAAACATTCCCCACAACCTAAAAACTGCAATCCACCCAAGCCCCCAATGACCCACAAACAGCTGCCGCCTGTAGTCCTGACAGCCTTCTTTAAAGTCCTGGAGCGGGTTGGAGCAGAGATATAAGTCTCAGTCCAGGTGGTGGTGAGTGGAAGCTCCCGCAAGAGCACAGCTCCTCCTCCCTGCTGCAGGCCAGGCATCCCACTTTAAAGTCCTGGAGAGGGCAGGGGTAGGGATGCAATGGTAGTGAGTGGCAGATCCCCCAAGGACACAGCTCCTCCTCTAATCTTATCTATCTATCTATCTATCTATACAGGGAGAGATAGACAGAGGAAGGGAAAAGGAAAAAATTATAGAGAGTATAAGGAAAGGTAAGGTATATAATGTATAACACTGAGGGCTGGGGAAGATTTTTAGTGCAAGCACCACAGTTCGGTAAACACAACCTGACACAGCAAGGGCTAACACAGTGTTGGAAATGTAAGGACTGTGAGATCATTGCATCCATTTGCCCAATGCAGAGTTTACAGAGGAGTGTGAGTAGCTAATCATCAATAAGCAGGCAGGAAGCATACTTAAGTAGCTTTATTAGGAAATACAGGTAGGATAGGAAAGGCCTACATCTATACTAAGTCCTAAGACTAGGTGTGTTCCGGAGGGAAGTAGGAAGCTCTCTATCTTGTTATCTCTCAGACACAAAGAGATAACACTCCTCCTGGGAGAGGAGATTGACCAATCAGGTCCTGGCTGGAGTAGAACAGATAGGATGGGGGAAGGGTTCTCTGCTCTGTCTGTCTACTCCTGCTGTTTCTAGTAAACAAACAGGATGAGGTGCTTAGGGGGGATGCAACCAAAGGAATGTATTTCCAACACACAGAACAAGAGTCAAACAGCCTGGACCTGACAATATAAAGTGTTGCAGTGTTCCAGTGTCCTCCCCAGAGCCCCCATGATTGGTTCTGGGAGGCAGGAGGCATTGAACCATCACAGGGTGCCATGCAACTAACTGGCACCTGCTTGCGCTGTTCATTGGCCAGCGATTACATCTATCAGGTCCTTGTTGCCTGCTCACCCCTTCCATCACAGTCCCAGTTCAAGAATTCAACACTGCTCCCTCCTCCCCTCTCCACATTTTATAACTGCCACTCTGCCAGGCAATAACAAAGTGAATAACAAAAAATGAAAGTCATTATTCAATTCAATTTAATTTTGTTAATAAGCTTAACTGTTGGTTATCGCTGATACAAATTCCATCAAACAATATCATAATACAAAAATTTAATTTAACATATATAAAAATCCTAACTTTTGAAAAAGTTTAGCTGTCTAATATCAAAATTATTCAAAATCATTTAAAATAAAATTAGTATTAGCCAAGGTTTAGCCGCATTAAAGAAAGTCATTATTATTTCATTATTATTGTTTTTGTTTTCATTATTGTAATAATAAAAATTAAAATTGAAAATTTTGTTTTCATTATCAAAATAACGAAAACGAAGTGCACACCCCTTTTGGAAACAGGTACTACCAACTAGAGATTTGTACACATCCCACCTGAATAATTGCAGAAGCTGATCAGCCAATGTAAGTGTCAGGGCTAGGGGCTGTGGTGCGGCAACGCCAGCCGGGCAGGACTCACCTTCCGGTCCCCGCACTTGCTCCTGGGCCCAGCACGGCAGGGAACACCTCCCCGCCGTGGACCGTTTCCAGGGCAACTGATCCTGCAGTGCCCAGCACCACGCACCCAGCCCCAGCAGAGCAGGGGGTGGGGCCACCAATGCAGCCATTGCGGTGCTCTGTGTGCCTTAGAGTATGCCAGGGGGTGTGCCTAGTCCTTCTTAAGCCGGCTCAGGGGACTCCCTGCTGCTGGTAATCAGAGCAAGAAGCTGACTCCAAAGCTAAGTGTTGTGATAATTTTCGTTGTGATTGACATTGTGTGTGGGAGGGAGGTGCTTGGGCATATTAGGGGTTGTGTGTGGTGTATTTGTTCCCGGTTTCCCTATTTCCTTGGCATTTTGAGAGACAGCATTGGAGTGAGAGAGAGAGAGAGCAATTGGCAGCGTGCAAGACCTTTTCCTTTCCCTGACACTGGGCTCCTCCCCTCTCCTTGAGTGTGTGGTAATTCCCTTTTTCCCTCGAACCAAGGCACCTCCCGTGACACCCATCACTCATCCTTTCACTGATTGTTCCCTTTCCCTCCCTTCCAAGTAGAGCGAGTATTGTGTGTCTGTGTCTGGCCTCCTCTTTCCGCTCTGTGCCCTATGATGATAAAGGCCCCATCTCTCTGAGACATATTAGGCCACCACAATATTCTGACGTGCATTGTTCCCCTTCCCCGTGGGGGCAGAGCTTGTGTGCATGTCGCCAGCATGCGAGAGTGAGCCTGTGTTCTCATCCTTTCCCCCCACCCCCTGACAGAATTACCGGCAGAACAACCCTTCCCCCTTTCCTTTTCCTTCCCTTGTCCCCAGAAAGAATCATGGATTTGGCACAAGGTATGGGGGAGTTATGAGTTTCTTGAGATGAAAGAACTGCAAGAGAAACAAGCTGAGTTAGCCACCGCAGTGGGACAGATAATTACAGGAGAAGGAAGTGCTTCCAGGGCGAGGGCTCCGGCCCCGCTTCCGGTGGAGGCACCAGAAGGGGCTCCTGTTGTTCTTCCCCCTGCTGCCCCTGTGGAGGTTCCTCTGGTCCTGGTGGGCCCAGGTTGCCCTGCAGGGAGTGGGGGCTCGAGCCCAAAGGGCCCCAGATAGAAAAAATTTCCAGGGCATGGACGTGCATATAAGAGGTTCCTGGTTCTCTGTGAGCTAACCTTTACCATGCAACCCGCAACCTACTCTTCCAACACACTTAAAGTAGCTTATATCATTGGGAACTGGGGTGTGTGTGGCCTTGGATTGGGCCATGACCCTATTGAAAGGGAAAAGTCACCTGCTTTCCAACTATGCCGATTTCATTAGAGAATTCACATTTCTATTTGATCATCCACGCCATCCCCGGGATGAAGAGACTGCGATCATGTCTCTCCAGCAAGGGAAGAGTGGTCTTCTGGACTACATGACTCACTTCCAACAATTGGTCCTGGACTTGCAGTAGCCTTATGATGTTTGATCATGTTGTTCCACAAAGGACTCAGTGAAGACAACAAGGACCAATTAGCTTACACTGCCCTCCCTGAAACTTGGGAGAGCCTTGTCTCTTTAACCCTCCAGATTTAGGATCGCTTGACAGAGTGGAGATGGGAACGGCGACAAGACACCTGCGACTTTGCACCAAGGGTGTTTACGGCCTCATCGCCACCAACCGAGGATACCAGCAAACCTGAACCCATGCAAATAGAAGCATCTCGGGGACCCGTGCCTCTGGAAGAGAGAGATCACTGACGAAACGCCAAGGCATGCTTCTACTGTGGCGGATCAGGACATTTTATACAAGACTGTCTGTCTTTGTCCCCACAGCATCGAGATTGGGGAAACTCCCAGGACCGAGATGGGCAGGGGTCATCCCAGCCATAGAACAACACCCGCCACAGCAAATAATGCGCCAGCCCCACTTGCAAGTGCCTCTTACCATTACCATCAATCCCCAGCATTCTTGTGTTTTTTGGGCACTTATAGATTCTGGGGCATCAGGGAACTTCATAGACAGGGGTCTTGCTCAGGCCCACGCCCTTCCACTGGAGCGAAAGGCGCATCCCGAGTGGGTACACTTGATCGATGGTTCTCCCCTCGTGTCTGGACCCATTACAACCCAGATGGCCCTTCTACCCTGTGCCATAGGAGCCCACCAGGAATGCCTTGCCTTTGACATTGTCAGTACACCCGTCTTTCCTGTGGTTCTGGGGTTCCCGTGGCTTCAACAACATGATCCCCACATTACCTGGGCTGCTCGAGGTCTCCGCTTTGACTCCCTGTACTGCACCCAGACATGTTGGGTACCCAAGCCCTCCGGGTTTGAACATAGTGACAATCAAGAATTGATACCCTCTACCCCTTATTCCGGAGCTGATGAACCGGTTGCAAGGGGCCCACATCTTCACCAAGTTTGAGCTCCGCGGGGCATACAACTTGGTGTGGGTGCGTGAGGGCGACGAGTGGAAGACTGCCTTCCGCACCCATTACGGCCACTTTGAATATCTGGTAATGCCGTTCGGTCTAGCCAATGCTCCGGCCACCTTTCAGCATTTCATCAATGATGTATTTCGCAATGTCCTTGACCAGTTCATCGTAGCCTATCTCGACAATATCCTCATTTACTCGACCTCCCTGCCTCAGCACATTCATCACATTCGTCAAGCCTTGCAACGGCTCCGACAAAACAAGCTGTACTGTAAGCGTGAAAAGTGCGCTTTCCACCTCACAACAGTGGACTTCCTTGGGTTTGTGGTTTCCCCCAAAGGCATTGCAATGGACAACCAAAAGGTAGAAGCCATACAGCAGTGGCCGATAGGGCTGATGCGGCAGCAGCTTTTACCGCCCCGTGATTCCGTTCCGCCATTTCGGAATTGCCCGCGCCACACCGCGCCATTTCTGCGGATATTCCACTAATTCCGCCGGAATTCTGCAAATCGCGGAATTGCGGAAAAATCATGGAAAAATTGCGGAAATCGCAGAAAACTGCTATTCCGTGATTTTTTTGGCGCTGGCGGAATTGCGGAAATAGCGAAAATGTCATGTTTCCACGATTCCACTAAGTTGCGGAATTAAATAAGCGGAACCGCGGAACCGCGGAATGAAACCACGGAATGAAAGCCTCTGCCATGCCATTCCACTAATTGCGGAAACACTGTTTCCGCCGGAAATAGCTACCGCTGCGATATTCCGCTACAGCCCTAGTGGCCGACACCTCGAGCAGTGAAACCCCTTCAGCGATTTTTAGGAAGCACGAACTATTACCGCCAGTATGTTCCCCACTATGCCGAGGTTACTAAACCCCTGACAACCTTGCTAAAGAAAAATCAAGAATTCATTTGGGGAACGCCACAACAACAAAGCTTCACCTACCTAAAAAGGATCTTTCAAACAGCTCCTATCCTGCATCACCCTGACTTCAAGAAACCCTTTTACGTGGAGGCCGATGCTTCCAGCCTAGTGATAGGGGCCGTGTTATTACAACCTAACCAGGACCAAGAGGCCTTACACCCGTGTGCCTATTACTCCCACCAACTGACCGCAGCTGAACACAATTATGCTATATTTGACCAGGAGCTCCTGGTCAAAAAGCAGCTCTTGAAGCCTGGTGCCACTTTTTGGAAGGGGCACAACACCCAGTCACCGTTACTATGGATCATAAGAACTTGACTTATTTACAGGGCGCACAAATCACCAATGCCCAACACGCATGCTGGGCCTTATTCTTTGCCCACTTTTCCTTTATGATCTGATATCGCCCAGGAAAAATGAATATATTGGCTGATGCATTATCACACTACCACAAACACTGCAACAACAACCCTCAACCCCTAGAACCAATCTTAGATGCCCGCGTCTTTGCCGGCATGTATTTGTCCCAAAAGGAGCTGCAGCCTGCAATAGACCACGGCCAAGGAACTTGCTATCACCGACTACTTCTCCTGTGTGGTTGAAGAAGGATTGTTCTGCAAGGATGGTCGCATCATAGTTCCCCCCTCTTGTCGAGAGCATATCCTGTGGTCCCACCATGACTCACCGTTGGCAGGGCACTTGGGCCCTGACCTAACTTACATCTTAATTCAATGGACTTTTTGGTGGTCCCAACTAAACCAGGATGTGCAACAGTATGTGCAACAGTGCACAACCTGTGCACACACCAAGAGAATGCCGGGGGGGGGCAGTCAGTCTTCTCCAGATCATTCCCCCACCACAAGGGCCATGGCAATGCGTGTGAATGGATTTTATCATGGAGCTACCCCCCTCCCGGGGCCACACTACCATACTTTTGGTCATCGACCATTTTACCAAGATGGAACATTTCATGGTATGCAAGCATCTTCCCACAGCACAACATACCACACGCCTGTTTTTGCGTCACATAGTCTGATTACACGGGTGGCCAACAGAGATCATCAGTGATCGAGGAACCCAGTTTGGTTCCCACTTTTGGCGGGCAGTATGTAAAGTCCTTCAAGTAGCACTAAAGTCCTCCACAGCGTATCATCCCAAAACCAATTGGCAAGTGGAGCAAGTAAATCAAACAATAGAGCAATACTTACGCTGTTATGTAAACTATTTGCAAGATAGTTAGCAAACTGTTATGTAAACTATTTGCAAGAAGCTTGGCTCCCACAGGCGGAGTTTGCCTACAGCAATACTCCCAATGTATCTCTGGATAACTCCCCCTTTTATGTTACCTACGGGTTCCACCCCCTTTGGGCATGGTGGACATCTTGATCATCCACATGCCAGCATCTGGAGCTCTAGCCCAGCAAATCTGGGAGATCCAAGTCCTCGCACGATGCACCTTGACTCTGGCTTGGCAAACCTACAAGCTCCATGCTGACAAATGACGGCATCTGGCTCCAACCTTCATTCCCGGGTAGGGCTGTAGCGGAAAGTCGCAGCGGTAGCTATTTCCGGCGGAAACAGTGCTTCCTCAATTAGTGGTATAGCGTGACAGAGGCTTTCATTCCACTAGTTTCATTCCGCTACTTCCGCAGTTCCGCTAATTTCATTCAGCTACTTCCACAGGTTTCACAAATAGCGGGAAAATGCCATTTTTGCTACTTCTGCCATTCCGCCAGTGCTACAAAATAGAAGAACAGTGGTTTTCCGACAGTTTCTGACAATTCCGCAATTTTCCCGACATTTTCCGAATTTGCAGAATGTCGGCGGAATTTGCGGAATGTCAGCAGAATGTGGCACAGGCAATTCTGAAATGGCAGAATGGAATTGCGGTGTGGTAAAAGCTGCTGCCACTTCAGCCCTATTCCCGGGGACTACGTGTGGCTGGACCATCGGCATTACCCTTCCGTCCGTCCCTCTCACAAATTGGACGAGCGCTTTATTGGACCTTTTCCTGTGCTCAAGAAAGTCAACGATGCAGCATACACCTTACAGCTGCCTCCTCGCCTCAAGAGTCACCCAACCTTCCACGTGTCTCTGCTTAAACCTTTAAAGGCACCCCTCCTTGCACCCCTTCCGATGACTCCATCGCCTCCCCTGGCACCAAAGCTTCCTACGAAATCCGAACCATCCTGGACTCTTAGCTTCGCCAGGGCTGCTTGTACTACTTGGTGGATTGGATTGGCTATGGCCCTGAGGACCACTCCTGGGAGCTGGCTTCCTTTGTTTCTGCCCCCTGATTGGTTCAACTGTTCCATCTCCGCCATCCCAACCACCCTCAACCTTCCTGGTCCCTTAGCCGGGGGGCTCAGTGGGGGAGGAGTACTGTGAGGACTAGCGGCCATAGTGTGGCAACGCAAGCCGGGGGGACTCACCTTCCGGTCCCCGCACTCGCTCCTGGGACCAACACAGCAGGGAACACCTCCCTGCTGCAGACCATTGCCAGGGCAACTGATCCTGCAGCGCCCAGTACCATGCCCCTCTCCCCAGCAGCACAGGGGGCAGGGCCACCAGTGCAGCCATTGTGGTTCTCCGTACACCTTAGAACACGCCAGGGGGTGTGCCTAGTCCTTCTTAAGCCAGAGCAGGGGACTCCCTGCTGCCAGTAATCAGAGCGAGAAGCTGGCCCCAAAGCTAAGTGTTGCAATTGTTTTCATTGTGATTGACATTGTGTGAGGGAGAGAGGTGCTTGTGCATACTTAGGGGTTGTGTGTGGTGTATTTGTTCCCGGTTTCCCTATTTCCTTGGCATTTTGAGAGACAGCATTGGAGTGAGAGAGAGAGAGAGAGCAATTGGCAGCGTGCAAGACCTTTCCCCTTCCCCGACCCTGGGCTCCTCCCCCCTCCTTGATTGCGTGGTAATTCCCTTTTTCCCTCAAACAAAGGCCCCTCCCGTGTCACCCATCACTCATCTCTTCACCAGTTGTTCCGTTTCCCCCCTTCCAAGTAGAGAAAGTATTGTGTGTCTGTGTCTGGCCTCCTCTTTCCACTCTGTGCCCTATGATGATAAAGGCCCCATCTCTCTGAGACATATTGGGCCACCACAATATCCTGATGGGCATTTTTCCCCTTCCCCATGGGGACAGAACTTGTGTGCTTGTCGCCAGCGTGCGAGAGCGAGTCTGTGTTCCCATCCTTTCCCCCTACCCCCTGACAGTAAGACTGCTGCTCATGGAGCAGGTAAGACTAGTACCAGTCTTATCATGAATATTTTCATGATCTGTCAGCAAATATTTTATACAGCTTCCTAAGGGGGGGTGGGAATGCATACTTTTAAGGAGGGTTTTGTTGCAGGTTTGTTTATTGACAATGTAGGGTTCTTATTATTAATTATTTATTATTATTATTATTATTATTATTATTATTATTTTGCACCTGCAATGTGCTTGGTACTGAACAACTGCAATTACAGACAGGTAATTTGCCCTGAGGGGCTTGCAACCTAGGAAGCATGAGGGAGACAAGGGAGAGGGGAACTCAGGGAGAAAGAGGGATACATTCATGAAATAGAGAAGGTGCAGGTGTTTATCTTACTTACAAGGCAAAGAGGGGAATCCTGAAGTGTAAGACAGAATAAGGAGAAACACAGTGAGCAATCTATGAGGATGGTTAAGGCTTAGAAATATTTGTTCAACTAGTGGCAGAAGGAAAAATTAATTACATAGGTTTTTGTGGTTTGTGAAAGTAGCCACCTTAATATTATGTACGACTGTCATCTAGCATAATTATCTTTACAGGAAGATATAAAGATTAACCATTTGATATATTTGGATGAGTGGCTCGCTGAGGACTGACATGGTGTTCCAGATTAGAAATTGTTCTTATCTGTTGGAATTACTAAATTAAACAAAGGAAAGGGCAACTCACCTGAAACAAAACTAGCTTAGGTGCACAGTCACATGTGCTGGGGCAATCTCAACCCCCCATGTGCCCTGTAGCAGTCAAGAGCAGCCACCACACTTTGGGAAAACAGTGAGAGTTGGCTACTCAGTCCACTTCCCTGTGGCCAACACTAGCCCTTCCATGCCTCAGGGTGGGCCAAGGAGCCAGCCACATGGGGCTGGATGCCCGGACTCCTGCCGCGCTGTAGGATTGGGCCCGCTGCCATTAGGCAGCTATTGGGGGGGCAGAGGATCACATGCACACTCCTCCCCCCACTTAACAGCTGATCACAGTGGAAGGGAGCCTATGGAGAGAGTATGCACTTTCCCAGACCCCCCTCCCCTGCAATCAGCTGTTAGGCAGTGGGAAAGAGGGCACTCTTCAAGGCCCATTCCACAGGCTCACCTCGCAACAGGGCTGCATGGCCCAGCAACATGGGAGGCATTGGTCCTTTAACCCACTTTGGGCAGTGTCATCCCACTTTGAGCAACATTACTACACGCTGCATTCCCAGCCTTTTTCAGAGGATGCATCATGTAGTAGCAGGCTAGCTACCCCATTCCAGGGCAGGGTTAACATCTGGTGGCCACACAGCATACAAGCCACTGCATCACATGCTGACTTTGCCCAAAGTGAGATAAGGTTGCCCAAAGTGGGATAATGTCTCACATGGATGCACCCCTTGTCTTTTACTGTTTAGCATGATGCAAAAAAGAAAAGGGGGAAAAGGTGTTTTCCTCCTCCTCTTTTTAGGAGTCTTCTACCCATCTCCTACATATCTGTGAATCTCTGTTAGGATGTGTGAACAGAACATGGTTCGGATGTTTGGGCGTTCGCTTCGAAACCTGAGTTCGGGTTCGGCTATCCAGTTCAGCGGAGTTCAGTTCGACCAAACCTGGCTGAACATCCGAAAATAGCACTATCAATACTGAAATCGATACCGAATTTGAAGATTTTTTTCGGTATCCGTATCATTTGGCCCTGGGCCACCCCTGGTCTCCACCCCTGGTGCCAGGAAGTCTGCTCCTCAGCTGCCTCCCCCTTCCAGTCATGTTTTTCCCACCCAAAGTCACGTTTTTCCCGACCCCGAACTCATCCAAACTCACCTGAACGTGACTGAACTGTTCGGCCGTTTTCGAGTTCGGTTCGGATGTCCAAAGAGACCGAGTTCGGGCCAAACTGCGAACATCCAAATAGCATTCACACACATCCCTAATCTCTGTGCACAATGGGTAACACGTGACAGAGGCTAGATCCACAACAGACAAGTTCTCATCTGCAGGAAACGAGTTCTCATCTGAACATATAGATGAAGATCTCTTCTTCTCATCAGTGGAAGCCTTTAGGGGAAGCATCATATTCTTCATGTTCCTGTCTTATCTTTCTGTAAGCGTCAGGATTTCAGAATACTGCACATGACCTTGGCCTGTCCACAACCTTGGCATATACATATACCAGGACTGACAGTTTTGCCCTGTATATTGTTTCTACTTCATGATTGATTATCTTAATATTGGCATTTTCTTAATAATCAAATACTGCACATTGTACCAAGCATACTATTTCTTCATAATGGTCTTGTCCCTTATTTCAATACTGCTACATATGTGTAGCAGGGAGCAGTCCAGGAGGGCTGCTACCCTTTAAGGAGGGGGTTTGCGGAGGTCAGCTGGAGGGCTGTGCCCACCTAGGGGTGTGGCAGGACTAACCCCATAACTGGGGAAGATCCTGTGGGGTAACAGACTGAAAACCCCTTGTGACAGAGTAGGCAGGTTACTGGCCCTTTAAGGCTGGAGTAAGGAAGCCTGGCCACGCCCACTCTGCTAGTATGTAAGAGAGGAAGGGTGAAAACAGACATGATGCTAACAACCCTTTAACCTCCCTTGGTGGTTATTTATGCATGTTGCAGGGCTGTATTGGTGCCCTATGTAGCCCTGAAACATGCATAAATGACCACCAAGGGTGGTTAGTGTCATGTCTGTTTTCCCCCCATGTCTGAGTAGGGAACTCAGTCTCTACCAGGGAGGCAAAGGAGAAACATCTCTCTGAAAGCCTTGCTGGTCTACGCTGTCCAAGGTGCTTCAGGACTGGAGAACCAGCAGGACCCAGGTATAGGGAAGAAACTATGCCCAGGAAGGAGCCTTTTACCAGAGGAAGGCTTGGCCAGGACCTGGGGTTGAAGGCCTGGCTGTATGGACTTTGGGGGGTTGGTTATTGAGTTGCTCCTGGGACTGGAGAGATGGACGTGGCGCTGTAAGGTGAAGGCGGATGAGCCAGCAGCCCCAGGTACACTGGACTGGATAAGTCCAAATAAAGGAATGAAAACTGAAAGACCCTCTGGACTGTGTGTGGTGGGTCCGGAGAGGGTACCCCCCCTGCCTGGAAGGCGGGGGTTCAGTCGTTGCTCGCGGCTGACATGGCGTAGCAGGGGAAGAGTTAATTCTCTGGAGTGACACCCCAGCTCCCCATGTGGCCCTGGGGGACACCCCCCTGCTACAATATGTCTTGGGAATTGATTCAATTCAGTCTTTGAAAAGATATATTCATTTTTATTTGTATCTTCTGTAAGTGGATCTTTGTGTTCTTATGCTATACTGTATCCCAATGAGTTGGGTAGCAAAGGTTGAATCTAAATGTCACTGTCAGTATCTTTAGTTGTGTTACAGCCTGTAGGCAAGGGGCACTTGGGTTTTGATTTCTCTAACTCTTCCCTCATCTACAGAGATGTAGTGTCATATGGCTGAATACTAAGTTCTGGTCCCAAGTGAGATCACAGTGCACTCCTTAGTCTCTTCTGCATGTGAATCTGACAATACAGAAAGATATGTCTAAGGTAGCTAAACATTGTGCTAAAATGCACTATAAACACTGATGTTCACTGTCATCAGAATAGCACAGAAATGGTTAGGAAAGCATTCCATTTGTGGCATGTATTAGTGGTTTTCTGCGTGAAAGCTGCTTGTGAAAGTATCTAGGTAAGTTTGAATTAATGTAATTAGTCACTAAAAGTTAGGTGAGCATAAGATGTATTTTGTACTTCAAGAGAACAAATTCAGTTAGTTTCATGCTGCTAAATAATCAAAACCAGATTGAATTTAAACCATTGAATCCGGTATGTCATTAATAGTCAATGAAGAGTTATACTTTGCTAAATTTGAAAAAGATGTCTAATGGGGGTGGGAGGTAGGAATCATGAACTGATGAAAAAGTCTGAGGTAGAAGTTTTTCTTCACATGCAATGGCGTATAATTGTCATGTATCTTGTATATAGGCATATATGTTTGACCATCTGTGTTTCAATATATTGGAAATCAGAATTAGCCTCTCTGTATGATGACTTCTTAAAAGAACTGTCCTATAGTGACCTTTCTACTGAACTCTTGACCAGATACTGGAAAATCAGCCTGTATAATGGAATAGACGATATAATCAAGTCTGTCTCTTAATGAAATTAACAGTTTCTGTTGACTAGAGTCAAGATACGTGACTCTCAAGCAGGGCAGGAAGAGGCCTTGTTTGTTTGGAGTTTAATCATTGTTAATCCTATCTTATGATAGCAACCTGTTTAGTATGTATCAACAGGCTTTTTACTATGTATTTTGAGAAAAACCCCTCCCTGTCAGCAGTCGTGACCTGATGTCATTTTTAGCTAACCTCCAAGCATCTTTCTTTCAATAAGAAGAGAGAGGAAAGATGGATTTTTCAGAAAGCTTCCTTTCCTGAAGCTTTTCTCATCTTTCATATGGCAGAATCAGGTAAAGAACTGGGTAATATGTTATATCCTTTATGATGCATTGAGTCAACCATAGCAATAATACGTAGAGCATATGTGTTATCTTATAGATATTAAGATCTCTGAATTTGTAACAGAGCTGTTCTCTGAACAGAAATGTCTTTCTAAGTCATGTACTTTTAACTGACACTTTCTTTTGTACTATGTCTTTATTTGAACTTAAGTAAGCTATTGCTTCATATTTTATAATATTCATAAGTCTCATAGCCTCATTTATATAAATGAATTGGTCTTTACTATACTTTGCTGTGCTGGCTGGCTTATTAGCAAAGTGTAAACTCGAATTCCACATATTGGAAAAGAGCGCCCTATATCCAGACCAGATCATGTCAGGCCTGGACCACTAAGTGTATTTTCCTTTTGGGGAAACTGAGGCACAACATGACATAATGCCTTCTAAAGCCAATTGAAGGCCTCTAGTGCACTTCAATGTAGTGGGATAGATGGGGAGAAATTGATACTTAATTTCTATACATACACTGTATATTCTATCTCCATACCCACCTGCTATTCTCTTTTATAGATGGTTCCAGAAGAAAACAGTAATGATTGGCAGGCTTACTGATGGGACTTTCCAATATCTATAATTATGTATTATTTGCAGACCTTCTGAGGTTTGTACCAATTCCCTTTAGAAATTTCCTCAGAGGCTAGACTGGCTATTGCTTGATAGGTGCAACTCTTAGGGAGTTTTAATACAGGCATGGGTGGGGGGTCGATGGGGAATGGGTGTGTGCCACAGTGTGGGGGGGGCGCATAGGGGATGGTTACACGGGCGCACATCCATCTCCAGCAATCTCTATGCACAGAGCAACCACCATTTTCGCCAGTTGCTTCATGTGGGTGGAGTGTGCGCACACACCCCACACACCAGCCGCGGGGTTTTCACGGAACTCCTCCACACATGCCCACACATGCACCCACATGTGCATTGCATGAGGGTGTCTTGTGTAAAAGGGGCCTTATCAGAGCACTTTCCTGGTGTGCTTTTGTGGCAGAGGGCTGCTACAAAATGGCAAAAGAAGCCAGCAAGAAAGAGACCAAAGAATGGTTGGAAGCCAGTAAACAGCTGTATAAGGAGGGAAAGGATACTGGGTCTTTAAACCTGGAGAAAGGACACAGAAAGGGCCTATATAAGAGGCTTAACACCAGGCCTAAGTTACAGTCTGTTGGAGACTCAGCTAGAGAGAAGGGCTCTACTGAGGAACCAGATTGCCCAGGTGAGGAGGCTTGCTACAGACGTAAGAAGAGGCCTGTAAAAGGCTACTACAGACCCAGGCTGTGGAGGAGCATAGGCCTGACTGGAGGAACTGGATGCAACAAAGGTGTGCTTGTTCTAAATTGATCCTGATATAACGAGGACATTTGAAATTGGGAAGGATCCACCCTTAGGTTGGGAGAAACCTTCATTGCTGGGTTTTTAGGCCTGGCTGTACGGGAGTGTGCGGAGGTCAAAACCAAATTTCGGGAACCAACCTTGAGAGAGAGAGGGTGTTGGTGATACCCTAATTCTGTGTCTGGGCCCAGCTAATTCCCCAGAGTCAAGATTGAGGGGCCCTGCCACAGTTCTACAGAAAGATTCTCAGCTGGCACTAACCTTTAGGGCCATAAGAACGTAAGAAGTGCCATATTGGGTCAGATCAATAGTCCATCAAGCCTAGCATTCTGTCTCCAACACTGGCCAATCCCTTTCTCTTGGAAGAAGTACCCAAAAGGTCACAGTGGGCAATCTATTTCCTGTTGTTCTAACCCCCAACAGGAAAAGGTTTTTAAATCATCACGGTTAGGGAGGGGGGTCCATGCCTGCATACCGACCACCCATGTGAGGCAAGTGGGGAGGGATTCAAACAAACCATGTATGCATCTGCACCCTTACCCATGCACTGTTTAGCCTTCCCATGCACGGAGCAGTTTGGATTTTTTTCCTGTGCTTTATGAGTGGCCATGGGTGAATGGAACACAGGAGCATGCACACCCCACCCCACCCAACACTGCCTTCAGATGGGCATTTGGATGCAGGTGGGTTTGGATGCAGGTGGGATGGATGTACCTGCATGGATGCATCTCATTTAAAAGCAGCCTATGATACTGCATTTTTCTCCCTAGTCACCATGTTTGATCTACAAAAGCCTTTGGCAAATACACAGTATCCTTGTTATAACACGTGATTTGGGGTCCAAGCCCATTACCACCTTATCAAAGAAACTGTCACCATTTTTAGATGAGATGCAAACGCAGAGGTCCACCCATCCCCCCCCATCCAGATGCCCATCTGAGGGCAGTGTGGGGGAGATGTGCACTCCTGTGACCTGCACACCTCCCACTCATGCTGATGCATGGAGCATCAGGTAAAAAATCCAGGATGTTCTGTGAAGGGGCAGGCCAAACAGTCATCGGAAGGGGTACTCACCCATCATACACACATCCGTGGCCCATTTGATTCCTTCCCCCCTCCCCATCACCAGAAATGCATGGGCACTCCATGCAGCACACACAAACCTTTTATTCCCCAACACCACCACCAGATATGCATGGGCACTCCACACAGACCCGCCTCCCAGCCATGCCCATTTTAAAATGGCCTGTTTATATTGACGATTCTTAGACTTTAAGTGTTAGACTGTGCAGATTTCTCTCAAAAGGGCAGGAGACAAATTAGAGGCTTTTCCCTCCAGGGAATGAGTCATCAGCACCCTGTACAGCAGGAGCATCCTACCCAACTTGCAGGGTGACTGTATCAGGCTGTTAAGTTAGGCAATGTGAGTCTGGTGAGTCTTGTCATAAATCTCTAACCTGGCTGTCTGTGATCAAGGTTCTCTTTGGGTATTTTTAGACGTTATGGGCCTCCCTCTTACCACAGTCAATCCCCTGTGGTGGAGGAGAGGCCCGTAATGTCTAATGGGGTTCCCGCCAGAGGTTCACCCCAGTGAACCACCGGCGGGAATCAGATTAACCATGGTTCTGGAGGTGAGGCTGCCCTCACCTCCGGAATCGTGGTTAGCACAACCATGATCCGGGATTGGCAGAAGGTAACGTCTGTTACCTCCACTGGCCCAGATCGTGGCCCAGACCATGCTGCAATATCGGGCACAGTGGCCGGAATGGCCGCTGTGCCCGCCCGTCTCCTGGAGGAGCACGTGGGGCGGGGCTGTGCGGCTGCACGTCACGCCATGTGGTCCTGCCCCCTCCATGATCTCCTGTAGGAATCAGGGCGGCACGTCTAAAGGACAGCCGGCCTGATTCCTTTCCAGGATACAAAACGGATCCCATGCCATGGTTAGAGGGAGGCCCTTATCGTGTGAAATCACCCAAAGATGAACAAATGAGGATTACTCCCTTTGTTTTTTTTCCTTCCAAATTCAGGAACAGTAATTGTTCCCACCCCTTGCACAGGTTGCTCAAGGATGACCCAAGCAACATTTCTCTGGGTACAGGGTAAACTCAGAACACAAGTTCCCATCCCATCCCAAACAGACACGCAAATTAATGAACGTAAAATTATATTTTATTTCTGAAATGGCATAGATAGCACTTCTAATTTTTCTCCTCTTTTTATTGGAGAACCATGAATAACTTCACTAAAACCAACTTTTTAAAGTTCACATTTAATAGACAAAATAGGGGGAGGATGTAAGTGGTTTGGTGCTACAATAGTTCAGCATCCGCTTTTTGTAGGCACCAGCCTCCTAAACCTTCTTTCAGTTTCTCTCACAATCATGGGTCATATGCAAAGAATTCTAGGCACTTTGGAGGACCATCATTGTTCCCTGACACTAGGATCTCTGGTCTCAGCCTTTCTAGCTGTCTCTGTCCAGAATATCATTTGATTGGTTCAGGTAAATCTCGCACGATCTGGATGTTGCATAGATACGTAGGTGACAACATGCTAACGAAGACAAGGTTCATATGAACTAAAATCTCCACAATTTTTTCTTAATGTTTTTCTCATGGTGATGGGTTTTGGACTCTTTGGATTGGTAGGGCCTGGAAAATGTGCCTAACCCTCTACCCCCTTTACCATCTTTCCTTTGCATAACTTGTCTTAGTATTGTACCATTGGTACTGTTTAGAAACTGCCAACCCTGCTAGACTCCATTTTCTTTTCATTTTTTTTAATCCACTGCACTTCATCCACTAATTCTCTAAATTACTTCTCCTTTGTTCAACCAAAACTCACACTGAAATCAGTAAGAAAAAATTGACTAAGGTGTTTGGAATTGGCCCATAAGTATGGTGGAGGGAAAGTCCTCCACTATTTCACTGCAAATCAATGGATTTTCTCGTATTATTTTTATTCTACTACTGCAATGCCGTTAGTAGGGTTGAACAAGAATACTTTTGCATTCTCATGAGAACATACAAGATTCCCACAGCCCTGGCAAGATCTCGCACATTGTCAATAAGGTTTTCAAGAATCTCGTAAGATTCTCAAAAACCTCAAACACTCGGTGCATGTACAAAATGGCCACCGTGGACCAATCTGCGCATACACACACACACACACACACATCCCGCAGCCATTTTTCACATGCACAGAGTGTTTTTTAGGTCTCTCGGAAATCTCATATGGTTCTCGAAACCCAAAACCACACAGTGGCCATTTTTGAGAATCTCGTGAGAATGGTGGCGAGAATGCGGATTCTTGTGAGAGTCTAAACGTAGAATAATAAAACCTTTTCAAGTACATCAGAGGCAAGAAGCGTGCTAGGGAGTCAGTTGGGCCATTAAAGGACCAGGAAGTAAAAGGGGCACTCAGGGAGGACAAGAACATTGCAGAGAAGCTAAACGAGTTCTTTGCTTTGGTCTTCACTGCGGAGGATGTTGGGGAGATACCCACACCGGAACCCTACTTTGTAGGTGATGAATTGGATGAACTGTCACAAATCAGCGTGACCCTGGAGTTCGTTTTAGGGCAGATTGACAAGCTTAATATGAACAAATCACCATGGCCAGATGGTATTCACCCCAGAGTTCTGAAGGAACTCAAATGTGAAATTGCAAACCTACTAGTAGTAATTTGTAACCTAATGTTGGCATCTGGCACTGTACCTGAGGACTGGAGGGTGGAAAATGTAACCCCAATATTTAAAAAGGGTTCCAGAGGTGATCCTGGAAACTACAGACTGGTAAGCTTGACATCTGTGCCGGGCAAAATGGTGGAAAGTGGAAACTATCATTAAGAACAGAATCACTTGGCATATTGATAAACATGACTTAATGGCAAAGAGTCAGCATGGATTTAGCAAAGGGAAGTCATGCCTCACTAATCTCTTGGAATTCTTTGAGGGCGTAAACAAGCATGTGGACAGGGGAAACCCGGCAGATATAATGTACCTGGATTTCCAGAAAGCTTTTGATAAGGTCCCACATAAATGACACTTGAAGAAATTAAAAAGTCATAGGATAGGAGGTAGTGTCTTGCTATGGATTGGTAACTGGTTAAAGGATAGGAAGCAAAGAGTGGGACTAAATGGCCAGTTTTCACAATGGAGGCATGTAAAAAGTGGTGTGCCCCAAGGATCTATACTAGGACCAGTTCTTTTCAATGTATTAATTAATGATCTGGAAAAGGGTGTTAAGAGTGAGGTGATCAAATTTGCAGATGACACCAAGTTATTCAGAGTAGTCAGAACACGAGCAGACTGTGAGGAGCTACAGCAAGATCTTACAAGACTAGGTGCCTGAGCATTTAAATGGCAGATGAGATTTAATGTGGACAAGTGCAAAGTGATGCACATTGGGAAAATCAAATCAAATCAAATCAAATCAATTTAGGCAAAGCCCTTAACAAATACAGCAATGCAAACAACTGTACAGCTACTCAAACAGGAACACATCCTGCCTGGTTACCTTGCCAGCCGGTAATAAAATCAATCAATACAAACAGTCTAAAATACTCCTCATACGTAAAGTATATATAAGAGAGTCTAACGCCCCCCTCATCCCTTACATAGAGTGAATTGGAGCCAGTCTGAGAATCTTAAGATAAAGCTGTGCTCAGAAGCTTAGTCCGTCCACTATCCTCTCCCTTCTACTTGCCTTATTAGGGGGAGACATACCCCTGAACTTGGGGTCAGTACCATGGCCAGAGTCAAGCTAGATCAGTACCTAGATGAACTCCACAGAACTAAGAAAAGGAAGCCGAATACTTTGGCCCACCAACCCAAATTTGGCAACTAGCCTAGCTTGTTCTGCATCTACTGGCCTTAACATGCTCTGCAGCTTTTTGGACAGGGGATGTTGACTCATGCAAATCCTCACAAGATATTTATTCCTAGGACCCACTAAGGTGGGGCAATGTAAGAGGACATGTTCTAGGGTGTCTACCCACCCCAGCTGGCATAGGGGACAAAGGCGGAGCGCCCGTGGGATCCTCTTGAGACGACCTTCCAATTCCACCGAGGGGAAGGTGTTAGTCCTCATCCTGAGGAAAACCATGTGCTCACAAGCATTTTTCCACTCAAATAAATAATGTGAGCCCACCAACTTGGGGTTGGGAGGTATATACAGGGGGCCCACCTTTTGGGCAGATAAAAGTGCCCCCTCCTCTTGGAGGATCTGGTCATGGATGCGTCTTATTAGCAAATTCCTGGTAGCCACGTAGCCCAGGTTAGCAAAACACTCCGGGGTAAACCCTAAATGAGAGACTTCCCTCTCTACCGCCCGCAACCATGAAACCCCCAACCCACTTCCTAGGGCCAAAGATAAAAGCGAGCCCTCCCGAGTAGGGAATAGGGCTACCTTGGCCCAATAAGAGACCACTGCTTGCAGGGCCGCTGCTCTTAGAGGGGGACAGCATGTCTCTGCCCTCAGGATAACTTGTGGGATACCCCTGTGGGCCCCTGTGATCATCCGTAGGAACCCATTTTGGATGGGTTCTAAGGTAGATAAGAAGGAGAGGCCCCAAATAGGGAAGACATATAATAGTTGTCCTGTAACCTTAGTTCTAAATAGGCGTAGGTCCGGCAACACCAATCTCCCCCCCCC
>QEPC01001271.1:914829-942013 GCA_003113815.1 Sphenodon punctatus
GACACTCCATGAAACTCACAGGTGGCAGAGTAAAAACAAACAAAGGAAAGTATTTTTTCACTCAGCGTACAATTAGCTTGTGAAATTTACTGCCAGGGGAGGTGGTCAAGGCCAGCAGTATAGCTGAGTTTAAAAGAGTTTTGGACAAGTTTCTGGAAGATAGGTCCATTAGCAGCTATTAGCCAGATAGGATTGGGGAACAAAAACCTTTACTGTCAGGAGCTTGGGGATGACCCACAGGGAATGGATAGCATGGTGACCTATTGGGTGCTTCTCCCAGGCCCCCGTGATTGGCCACTGTCTGAGACAGGATGCGGGGCTCGATGGACCATTGGTCTGAACCCCCCCCACCAAAAAAAATGTAAAGAAAAAAAGAAAAATGCGGGGGGGGGCATAGCTCAAATGGTTTGTTAGAAAAATCTTGTGAAAAAGCCTATTTTCAATTATATTTTTGCCCCAGTAGAAATCTCTTTTCATCATTAGCTTTCAGGGACCCAGGATGGGAGTGCCAGGGAGAGTGGGATAGTACCAGGGCACGAGGCAGGGGCCACATTCTGTGTATCCATCTGGCATGTGTCGAGTTCAAGGGGGTGAGTCTAGAACTGTCATCAAGTTAGGAGCTGGGGTTGATGCCTGGATAAGCTATCTAAAAGAACCATGGGGAGGCACGGCCAGATGTAACAGGGTGAGATGTGAAGAGGTGGGGCGAGGCATGGAGGAGCCAGGAGAAAGTGAGGTAAGGAGACAAGAGCAAGGCATGGTGATGCTAGGATAAGGTGTGGTGTGACACAGCGTGGAGAAGCTAGAGCGAGGCAAGGCATAGAGAAGCAAAGGCGCGTCCTGGCAAGCTGTCAGACTAACTCAGCCTAAAGCTCAGAACTGGTGCTGACCCCTGACCTGGAAGCTTTTATAGTTTTTCTGGGCTAATCCCATGCAGGATGACAATCTTGCAACCCATCATGGCAGCTCCGCCTGAGTCTGGACTCTGCTGTTGGCCATGTCAGTCACACTTCACTGGCATCAGCCCCCATAGGTGGAGGGAATAGGGCTGCTCCTGGGAGCCTGGGGGTCCTGGGTTCATCCTTGCCAGGGCTCGATCTTCAGAAATGCACACTGCATGGGGCTGCTCTTGGAGACTGTTAGGGGCCTGCGGTTGATGCAGAATGTGGGATCCCACCTTCTGACAGGGTTGGGTTACTGAGAGCACATTACCTGCTGTAGCAGGGGGGGTCCCCCCAGGGCCACACTGGGCGCTGGGGTCACACTCAGGGGAATTAGCTCTCCCTGCTACGCCATGTCAGCCTAGAGCAACAGTTGAACCCCCTCCTTCCAGGCAGAGGGTACCCTCTCAGGACACACCATGCACAGTCCAGAGGGTCTTTAAGTTCTCAGTCCTTTATTGGACACAGTACCTGGGCTGCTGACTCATCTGCTTTCACCCTGCAGGCCCAAGTCCATCTCTCCAGACTCCAGAAGGAAGGCAACTATAATCCCCCAAAGTCCATCCATCCAGGTCTTACAACCCCAGGCTCTTGCCAAGCCTTCCCCCAGGCAAGAGGCTTCCACCTGGGCTTAGCCTCTCCACAATACCTGGGTCCTGCTGGTTCTCCAGTCTTTCAGCACCCTGGAGAGCATAGACCAGGAAGGCTTTCAGGAAGATATTGCTCCTTTGTCTTCCTGGTAGAGACTGAGTTCTTCTTCATGCAGAAGCTCTTATATGCCAGCAGGGTCGGCATGGCCAGGCTTCCTCAACTCCAGCCTTAAAGGGCCACTACCCTGCCCACTCTGTCACAGGGGTTTCTCAGCCTGTTCACCCCACAGGCTCGTCCCCAGCTTTGGGATTGGCTCTGCCACACCCCTAGGCAGGTTCAGCCCTCTGTCTGACCCCCTTCTTAAAGGGGCAGCAGCCCTGCAGGATTTTTCCCTGCTACACCTGCCAATAGTGTTCCGAGCATAATTCAAGGTGTTGAGTTTTATCTATAAAGGCCCTAAAGAGCTTAGGATCGACATATCTAGAAAACTCCCCTCCTCCCCATCACATTTTGTCAGGTCAGCTGTGGACTCCCTCTTGCAAGTTCCATCATTACACCATGTTTGTATGACACCCAAAGTATACAACTAGATGCAAATAGGGAAGCCCAAGGGATCATACCTGGGAGTATGTGGAAATTAAGGTCTTTGTAGAGCAAATGTAGTTGAATACAAAGATATAACTGACTATAACTGACCCTCAGGTTTTGGCTTCATTTAACCACATAGAATAAACAGGGTTTCATAAGAGACAAACCTGGGGACTGAGGGAATATGTGTTTGAGCCTGGAGAAGTCTTTAAGAATTTTCTGGGACAGATGTTGTGTCAGATGCTGGAGAGACTGTAAAGAAAGCAGCACTCTTGGGGACTCTGTGCTTGTGTGACTGTTGCAATAGTGATTCTGCCTACGGGAGAGTACTGCTTGTGTTGATTCCTGTTCCTCATCCATTCATTTTCAACCTGGACATTACACAGAGTTAAAAGAACCATCTTAAGACTTAGTTATCTCTCCTCCAAAGAAAATGTACTCTATGCAAGCCCTTAAAGCTTCCCACTGCTTAAGGAAGAGTGAGCAGAAATATTTGTGTATGGGTGTTCCATCAAATCAGTTTGTCACCATATGTGTCCTTTTCCTATTGAAATCTATTTTGTGTGGCTCTTTTGTGACACATTCATTCCCTATTTTCCCTTTGATGCCACCAGTTGTCAGAATGTGTCAAAAGCAATGTAATTTGTATTAATATAAAGTGCATCACACAATAGATAGGTTCAGTTCCTAGCTTAATGGGTTAAAGAAAAACACTGTTGAGTACATATTTGTATCTGCCTAAGTCTAATTTTACCGTGCTTTCAATCTTGCATATCAGAGCCATAAAAAATAAATTTAAAAAATCTATGGCTCATGAGGATTCATGAATAAATCAGTGTTGAATTACTTTGGAAATGATTCGGTTTAAAATCAATTGAAAGTTTAGTGTACAGTGCAATCCTGTTATACCTAGCTATCCAAGATCAATATGATGCAGGCATTAATCAACACTTGAGCATATGCCCCAAAGGATGGAACATGCTTCAAGTGGCACAATGACTGCTGAGTGATGCTGAAAATTGTAAAGGGATAATAGTAGCTAGGTATCTTGGGACCACTACTCCAATTTATATTGTTAAAGGGAGAAAGATGCATTAATATTATTAATCTGTGCCAGGAGTGGGAGTCTACCAATATTTATTCTATTTTTTCAATCTACATCTCTAACTTGACTACATAGGCATTGGTAACAATTTATTCTATATAGTCAGACAAATTAATTAGGAATGTACTTTAATTGTAATAGTCATAACAAAATCAATTGAGAGTCATAATTACTTCTAAAAATTCCATTCTAATTCAAAATTCATGAAGCTTAAGTAGATGGGCACTTCAGAGTAAATTATTTTGCCTTAAAAATGCAAATTCATTCTTTCATTTTAAATAAGAGTTTGAGGGTTACCTTATTTATTTATTTTATTTGTTTTTATACATTTTTACCCTGCATTCTCCTGAACCATGATGGCTCGGAGCAGTGAACAACATATAAAACCAACAATAAATCAGTAAAACAGTAAATCAACACATAAAACTAAATCTTAAAAATTACTAAAAGGCAGAGTGCTAAAAGGCAATAAAAACATCCCCCCACACACACCCCCTCCCCTCCCTCCCCCCCCACCCCCGCTTCCCTGAAAGGCCCGGTGGAACAACCAGGTCCTACACGATCCTCGGAAAGAGGGGAGGTCCGGGGATAAATGGGCCTCCATCAGGAGTGTGTTTCACAGCTTTGTTGCATTCACCAAGAACACCCTCCCTGCCATCACCACCCAGGATACCCGGGGGATCTCGAGTTGGGTGCCCCCGTCCGACCTCAGGGGCCACAAAATGACCTGGGGCCTGAGGCGGTCTCGCACATAAGCAGGCACCAAGCAGTTTAAGAATTTAAAGTTCATCACCAACACTTTGAATTGGGGCCCCTTAGACTATAGGCAGCCAGTGCAGAGAATGGCGCACAGGTGTAATGTGCTCGCGGTGACCCGTTCCCGTTAAGAAATGAGCCGCCACATTCTGCACCAGCTGCAGCCTCCGGACCATCTTCAAAGGTAGCCCCACGTAGAGTGCGTTACAGTAGTTCAGTCGAGAGGTGATGAAAGCATGGATGATGGTTGCCAGGTCCAAGTTGGAGACATACGGCCACAGCCGTCGCACCATATGTAACTGGCAAAATGTTCCCCTCGCCACAACCTCCACCTGACAATCGAGGCAGAGCTGTGGGTCAAGGAGCACCCCCAAACTACGGACCTTGAGCAGCTAGAGGGGGGCAGACCCCACCGATAACAGGAGATGCCACCCCCCATCCCTTCCCACCACCATCACCTCCATCTTGTTGGGATTCAGTCTTTCGATTCACCCTCATCCAGTCCCCCATGGCCACCAAGCACCACGTAAGCACCGAGACTGCCAGGCCTGGATCTCCAGAAAATGAGAGGTAAAGTTGTGTATTATTGGTGTACTGATGACCTCGTACGCCGAACCTTCTGATGACCTCCCCCAAAGGTTGCATATACACATTGAACAAGAGATGCACTGTAAACGCTGGCCTTCTGCTCGATCCAGTTCCCTGAAGAATCAGGGCCGCCCATTCAGGTTCATACTCCTTCGTTCCCCAGGAACAGGCAACAGGTGTTGTCTTTATGTGAACACCACTTTATTTCAGTCTCCAGTGCACATAGGGGTGTGCATGTTATTTTCGCTATTACAATAATGATAATGAAAATAACAATAAGGGAGAATAAGGATAATGAAGACTACTGAGAATAACAATAACAAAAATGACAATATCATTATTGTTGTTGTTATTATTACTGCTGTGGCAGTTGGATTTTGGAGGGAAAATGTGGAGAGGGGAGGAGGGAGCAAACATCTCAGAGCCCTAAACAGGGTTGAACTCTTGATCTGTGCCTGTGTTGGGAGGGGCGAGCAGCTCAGCAGTATCTGATGGATGTATCGCTGACCAATGAGCAGCACAAACAGACCCCAGAAGTCTCATGACACTCTGTGATTGCTCAATGCCTGCTGCCTCCCACAACCAATCAGGGGGAGGGGGGCCTCTGGGAGAGGACACTGCAATCCTTTATAATGGGAGTGCTAGGCTTTTTCTCTCTGTTCTGTGAGAGCTCTGCTTGTCAGGTTGTGTTTACAGAATTGTGGTGCTTGCACATAAAAAAACCTCCCTAGCCCTCATTGTATTACCAATTTCCTTCCTCATACCCTACATCTTACCTTCTCCCTTTCCCTGCCCTTCTCCCACCCTGTACATTATATATAGATAGGTAGTATATTATAGACATATATGAGGGGGGAAATATTTTTGATAGGGGGAAGAAGGACTCCCAGTGAGAGAGGGAGAACCAGGATGGGGTGGGAGGGGAGATAAGGTGTGGGGGGTGTTCAAAGGTGGGGGGATGGGTGGAAGGAGACTCTGCTGCCCGGTGAGATGGGGACGCATTGCCTGAGGGATAGGGTGGGGGGTCTCCCTGTGAGAGAGGGAGTCCTTGAGGATGGGATCTCCCTCACAGTTCAGGCGGGACAGCCAGTGAATGGGGGCTTGGGGGGGGCAACCAGGGGTGGCAGGCATGGCTATTGGGGTCATGATGGGCCAGGGGAGATATGGTCTCAGGGTGCGGGAAGTGAGGGTGGTAAGGTGGGACAGGTGCTTAGTGCACATCCCGCTGGTCCCTCCCCCAGTAGACGAGCAAGTGGAGCATGGTCAGGGGACCCACAACCCGTTTTTGGTGCTGTTAAACACGAGGTCGGTGGCAAATAAGGCAATGACAGTCTAGGAGGCAATACAGGACTGTGCCGCTGATCTCGCATGTATCATGGAAACCTGGCTGGACAATGAATCGGGACCTATCTTGACTGATCTTGTTCTGGCCGGGTATTCCATGCAGTACCAGCCGTGGTTGGAGGGATGGGGGGGAGTGGGCGGTGTAGCTATGATTTTTAAAGAGGGGTGGTCTGTGAAGAGGTATCCAGTGTGGACCATGGTAGGCATTGAAGGCCTCCACCTTGTGTTTGATTTGGCGGGGGACAGTTGGGGAGTGCTGCTGGTTTACCATGCACCTACCAGTACAGAAGCTTCCCTGCATGCTCTGGCAGAGGCAGTGTCGGAAGTGGTGCTGTGGTCCTCCAGGACGATAGTCTTAGGTGACCTCAACATTCACACCGATGCTGTGCTCAGGGGAGCCGAGCATGAGTTCATGGCCGCAATGGCAACCATGGGCCTGTCCCAGAGGGTCACCAGCCTGACACATCTTGGAGGACATACCTTGGACCTCATCTTCTGCACTGGCCTTGAGATGGGTGTTCCGTTAATGGGGGAGATATCAACTGCCCTTGTCATGGACGGATAATTACCTCCTACAGACCTCCCTTCTAGCATGTCTGCTCCCAGCAAGGTGCAGGACCTATTAGGATGGTCCATCCCCAGAGGCTGATGGACCCAGTACAGTTTCTAGGTGCTCTGGGGGAGTTACCCTCTGACCTTGATGACCGTCTCATCTATGACCTCATCAAGCTACGGAATATCTTGCTGACAGAGGCCATCGATCAAACGGCTCCCAGACATCCGCTGCCCATGCACTGGTCCCGCAGACCTCCTTGATTCTCTGAGGAGCTGCGGGTCCTGAAGCAAGAAGGGTGACGGTTGGAGCAATGGTGGCGTTGATCTCATACTGAAGCGAACAGATTGCGACATAGAGTTAGTTTGCGAGCCTATGCCGTGGCTATGTGGATAGCAAAGAGGGAATTCTTTGCTACCCTCATAGCATCCACGAAATCCCATCCAGTGGAGTTGTTCCGGGTGTTGCGGGGGCTGGTCAGTCTGGCCTCCCTCAACCCGGGGGTTGAGTCATCTTCTACCTGCTGTGACCTTTTTGCAGATTATTTTGTGGATAAAATCGCCCAGATTCACCACGACCTCGATGCCGCACTTAATGCAGTGGAGGAGGTAGAGGGTGTAGAAGCCGCGACTTGTCCATTTTTGTGGGATCACTTTTGTCGGTACTCAATTATTCTTTTTCATCTTACCGAGACCTCCCGTGAGGGGTCCCACAGGGTTTGGTTTTGTCCCCTCTCCTGTTCAATGTGTATATGCTGCCGGTCGGTGAGATGATCAGAGAGTTCAGGGTGAGGTGTCATCAATATGTTGATGACATCCAACTGTACCTCCCATTTTCAACCAACCCAGGCCTGGCTGTCTCAGCGCTTACCCAGTGTTTGGCAGCTGTGGGGGACTGGATGAGGGCTAATCGACTGTGGCTGAATCCTGACAAGATGGAGGTGATGCTAGTGGGTAGGTCAGAGGAGGTGATGACTCCATCGATTGATGGAGTCTGCCCTCCGCTGACATCCCAGGTGCGGAAGCTGGGGATGCTCCTCGATGCGCAGCTCCACCTAGATCTCCAGGTGGAGGCTGTGGCAAGGAGTACCTTCCGCCAGTTACATCTGGTGCGGCAGCTTCAGCCGCTGGTTTTGGTTCTGGACCTGGCCACGATCATCCATGCTTTTATTACCTCTAGGTTATACTACTGCAATGTGCTTTACATGGGGCTACCTATGGTGATGGCTCAGAAGCTGCAGCTGGTGCAGAATGTGGCGGCCCAGCTCCTGATGGGGTTGGGCCACTGGGAGCACATTACACCAGTGCTCTGATCTCTGCACTGGCTGCCAATAGTCTTCTGGGCCTGATTCAAAGTGTTGGTTTTAACCTATAAAGCCTTACATGGTCTGGGCCCTACTTATTTGCGAGACCACCTCGCTCCCCAGGTTCTAGATCAATCCCTGCAGTCGTCCAGGGGCACCTTGTTGGAGGTCCTCCGGGTTCTCTGGGGGGGGCCACACAGGATAGGGCGTTCTCAGTGGCCACGCCTCACCTCTGGAATTCCCTCCCAGTCGGGGCACGATTGGTCCCGGACCTCCCGGCCTTCTGTAGGAACTGCAAAACCTGGCTGTTCCATCAGGCATTTGGCGAGGGAGAAGGGTAGGGTGGTGGGGGTCGGAGAGAGTGATTTGGGGTGTTGTTTGATTGATTTTATAGCTGAATTGTTTTATTATATTTATATGTATTGTTGTTAGCCACTCTGGGCCGCCTGTGATGGGAAAGAGTGAGATATAAATCCTGTTAAATAAATAATAAATAAATAAATTAGATTAGAATAGTTATGTAGATAATAGTTTTCCTTTTCCCTTCTCCTGTGTCCCTTAGATTTAGATAAATATTAGTTGTGCACGGGAATCAATAATTATACAGATACCAAAAATAAATTTGTTTGAAACTCTACCGATACTGATAACAAATATTGATACGAGTAACAAAAATGATAGAAACCAATATCAATAATGATAACAAAACAACATTGTTATTAACGATAATGAAAGATACATTTTTGAATAACAAAAATGAAAATAAAAAACAAAAACTACATGGGGGCCTGGTTCACACCCCTAACATATACTAACAGTATACACACAGGATATACAATCCTCAGGTACCTCCAGTAGTTGGACCACCTTTGGGTCTCAGTTTATGCCCAGGACACACACCCTGAACTTGGGCTAGGCAGGTAGAAGCCTCCAGCTCTCACTCCCTTGCTAGCTCCCTTCTCTTGGTCTTCAGGACCCTGGAGAGCATAGAGTAGACAGTAGGCTGAAATGAGAGTAACAGCCAGCATTCTGTGTCCTTTCCCTACCCTAGTTCAGTTGACTCCTGTCAGGCTGGGCCTTCCTTTATATCCCCACAAAGGGGTGTGGTGTCGCGCCAGTGGCCAGCAGGCTGCCCTTAAAGGACTAGCATGCATACATCACCAACAGCTGCATTTTTAGTATTTAACAGAATACACTTTGCAACATGTCGGAAATAAAAGTGCTAGCCATTTAAGATTATTACAAGTTTCCACATAAGTACTGGGTTTTGTGAAATTTCAAAACCTACATTTTATATCTGGAAATGAAAGAGTTATGGAAAAATGTCTCTCTCAAACTTTATCAGTTTTTTTTTAATTGTTGTGGTTTTTTTACAAATCTAGTGCAGGTCTGATCCATAGCTTAGGACACTCCCAAGTATGTCTGTGACATCCACAGATCCACCATCCTTCTCAGCTTGGCAGTAGCAGCAATTGACACTATGGTTCTGGCTCCAGGAGTGGCAGCTAGGTGTAGTGGTTGTGGTCACAGGTTGAGTATGAAGGAGTGCTTGTGTGAAAGAGAGATTGTCCCCACAGGTTAAGTGTGAAGGAGTGCTTGTGTGAAAGAGAGATTGTCCCCACAGCGCAAAAGAAGACAACTGACACAAGATTTGGGTCAAACATAGCTGCAGCTCTTCATTTAATTTACCTTCAGTCTGGTTAGGGGGAGAAAACAAACTCAACCCCCAACCACTCTCCAGATCCAGTGTACTTATAAACACCTGGGTGGACACTACTACCCAACGTCCTGACAAACCGGGACTCCTTATAACTGGGTCCTGAGGGATGGGTGACCTTGTCACCCAAGCTAGGGATCGATGCTATCCTCCTTACTTGGTGCAACTGATCCAAACCCCGCAGGGTTAGATGTGAAGCCATGGGTCACTCATCCCCTGATCGGCAACAACTCCAACCCCTACGTCCTAAGGAGTGGCCTCTATTTTTTTAAATGTTCCTTTTCCAGTCTGCTCCCTAGACTTATCCCAACCCTGTACCTCTGAGTTGTGACAAATATATTACCTGTGACAGAGTTACAGTAGACTTAGCTAGCTGGTTTATGGAAGCTAATCCAAATCCATACCTATGTTTCAGTCCAAAGTCTCTTGTTTAATCTGAATGCCTATCTCCCTTCCGGACTCTATAGCCCAGTTCACTTGACATGCTGGGTTAAGTTATAGTGTTAAGTTATGGATTGAATTTTGTTTTGAGAGCTAGAGAATTCTGCCTGGCAACCTTTAGGTTACCTATGTATATTTCATGCACTTTGGGGTCCTGGAGCTGGGGGCTGGTGAGATGATCAGGACCAGTTCCCACCCTGTTCCTTTCAGAATTGGGTCTCTTTTCCCATATCTACAAGTTCTTGGAAACGGATTCCAAACTCCCGCATGAGGGGAATGTCCTTGACCTGAGCAGCCAGTATGGGTGTCTTTTTAGTGAAACCCATCTTCCATGAGGGGAGGCAGTATGTGACAGAGCCACAGGAGATTTAGATAGCTGGCTTATGGAAGCTAACAGAACTTGGGCTTGCTGCTGACCCTTTAGACTGAGGATAAACTTAGCCATACTGGCTGGAGGAAACAAGAGTGACTTAAAACCTGCCTGGAGATAGAAGGCTGGAGTGAAGGTGGGACTCAGCTTATGTAGAGACTACCAGGAACTGGATTGTTGTCTGGTGACTGGGCTGGCTATTAGGGGTGGCTGGAACCAGTCTTTAAAAACATTATTATAAGTTCTTCAGGCACATTGAGGGTATTTGTATAGAGCTGCAAATTGAGCTATATTTCCTAAATTTGTGTTGAGGATATCCTCTGGGAGGATTTAACCAGCCACAGTCACACTGTCTCTCATTTGAATGCACCCAGCAGTTACTCCGTTTGTAAACAGGGGAGATGGCCCAATGGGGATGGCAAAAAATATCCCACTCAAAGGCAACACTAATCAGCCTAGTAAGGAAAAATTCCTTCATGACCCCAATTATGGTGACCAGAATTGCCATAGTGTCAGTCCAAGAGGGTGTGTGGATGGGTGTTCTGGCATGCCAGCCTCGGCACTTCTGTCCTCCCCACTCCCAGCCTTTCCTTTTAAGTTGGGCAGGATGGGGGAGCATGCCATAGCATCCCACTCCCGCCCAAAATTCCCAGATCATCCAACAGCTCAATCATTCAAACAGGCACTGTGTTTCTTAACCCTTTTTCCCCTGGGAAACCCAGCCACAGCTGCCCCCATGTCATCTCCTTCTAAGGGAGGAGAGTACTGAATTTATAGTCTGATATGTTTATTCTCCATTTACAGAATAAATGAATATGTGCTCCTTTATGTTTTACTATTATTATAATTTTGATAGGTATTTTTATTCTATTCTTTTATCTTGTTCTCTATTTCTTTGTTGTTTTAATACTATGTTATAGCAGAGATTGCTAATACAATCAAATACTACTACTACTAAGAGGTGTTCAGGAGACAAACACTCCACCCCTCACAGGTATTGCAGGGGGGTGGAATATGTTGTAAACTGATTTTTTTGGCTGTTATGGTATTTTACTTTAATTAAAATCAAGCCATTTATACTTGGGTCAATGGGATAGGGTTTCCATGTCAGAGGTCAGGACAGCTGTGCAACCCAGTATAGTTGTCTGGGTTGTGAGAATATTACGTCTCAAAATGGGGTCATGCAGGCAGAGGTTTAGGAACCCCTTTAGGAAACAAAACAAAACAATAAATTTTTTTTACAGGTAACTGACAAAGTAAGATGATTTAGTATGGAGTCCAAGTCACAATTTCTAACTGAGCAAATAGCTAAAAGAAAAATCCACCAGTTTATGGGTAGCATGTGCATAGACCTCTCTGAATATAAAAGGTATCTACCAATGTGAATGAGAGAGATGCCAGTAAATGACCTTTCCCAAAGTATGGTGTAGCAGGATGAGCTGGAGTGTCTCAGTTACTCCTTCTCCAAGAGGCCGTTAGCCCTGATTTCCTGGCTCCTGCAGGCTCAGCAAAAGGACTTGAGCAGTCCAGGTTGGGTTGCTGAGGATAATTGGGCACAGACATGATTGGTAGGGGCAGGTCAGATGACCAGAAGCCCTTAGTACTTAAGCCTTGAGCCTAGCTAGTGGGTGGGATCACCAGGGAAAAGCAGGGGCTTCAAGTTAGCCTCAAAGCATACATCAAGTCAAGGCAAAGGATCTGAACACCTAGTCTAAGTCTGCCCATTGAGGGGCTCCTCATAACTGCAGGTTTTATTGCTCTGGTGTTTACCATATCTGTGACTAAGCACTATATTTATTGTAACTGGTTTACAATGGTGTATTTGACCTTAATCCGGAGACTGCTGGCCATATAGAGATTGCCACATATTGAATAAGGGTGTAGCATCCCTTGCGCAAACCCGACATAAATCCGGGGGCCTCTAGGTCCCAGGGGCTGCTGCTTGGCCCCGCCGAGGGGGCAGCCCCATGCCTGAACTGGGCTGGAGAAGACCTGGGTGCAGGGCACCCCCACATCATAGGGGAGCCCCCATCCTACCTCTGCCTGCTAGTAGCTCTGTAGCAGCAGCAGGGACACCGGGACACGATCGGACTGGGAGATATAGCTGTTTGTAAACAAACTCCTCCCCATGTGAGTGATCAGAAGGTTGTTGCCCTGTAAAAAAGGTTCTTCGAGATGGTTCCTAACATTCTCACAACTGGATTGTGCATGCTCACCCTATTCAAATAGACCACGTGATGGTCTCGACCTCCTCTAGTATAAAAAGTGCTCTCCCCCTCAGAATGACAGTTCCTTCCAACCTTTTCTAGGAATATAAGAAAATTTCATGCAGGGCTGAAAGGGTGGGTGTTTTGAGAATGTTAGATGACATCTCGAAGAACCTTGTTTACAAGGCAGCAACCTTCTGTTCTTCGAGTGGCTCCTCACAGGCCCTTTTTACATGGTTTCACCAGGTGGGGGGGTCTATGGGCATGCTGGTCCATGATGCATGGTCAGGGCATGCACATGGCCACACGTACATCCCCACTCATCCGCACCAATGGAGCAACCGCTGTTTTCCCCAGTTGCTCTGTGCATGGGGACAAGTGGGGGGTGAGTGGGGATGCGTGTTAGGCAGATGTATGCACCCCTACTCACCGCAGGCACCACATTGTTCACACAGGGCTCCCCCACCCAGAAACCTGCATGTTCATGGGTGGGAGAGGCCCGTGTAAAAAGGGGCACAGTCTCATAACTTATACATTCTCTTACTTATACTATCTTAGGTAGGAATTTAGGATATAAAGCAATATCTATTCTATCTTGGAAAATCTGAAAATATGGTTCTGACATTATTATGGCTGGCTGCTATTTTACTAACTCTTCTGAATCAAGTTATTGCTAACAGGAATACTGTCTTTAAACCCACAAGCCATAACTAGCTCATTTGTGCCCCCCATATAATCAATTCATGCTGCCCACGGGTGCAAATAAACTGGTTATGGGTGGGGGGCAGAAATGGTTATGGGTGGGGGGCAGCATGAATTGATTATATGGGGATGAGAGCACAAATGAACGGGTTATGGGGTGGGGACAGCATGAATTTATTATGGGGACACAACTGAACTGGTTTATATATAATATGTGTGTGTGTATGCATATATGGGTGCATTTGGGTGTCTTGGGTGTTAGATAGCAGCGCCCTGCCCCCAGGCCCGCCGAACCAGGCAGCAGGACACAAAAATGGGGTCCCATCTTGACTTCTTGGCCAGGGGCCCATTCCTCCCTAGCTATGCCCCTGATATGGAATAATATATTTGATGAATAATTTCGGAATCAAGGCAGAGCACTTGGAAGATGGGAAGTTGACTAATAAATTGGTCACAATTTATGTAATATGAACAGAACTGGTTCCGCGAGTGCAAAAAACCAATTAAATTATGGTGCCCAAGGGCATCAGTCAGTGTACACATTTTGTGATGTTCATAAAGCTCAAACACAAGGATTAAAATGATGTTTTTTAAACAAACAAACACATTCAGATGAGGAGAATAAGGATTTTTTAATTGTTTCAGGCAAAACTTCCAGCCATTTGCTTTAGAGATGGACTTAAAGTACAGACATCATTTCTTTACTCCTATGTTCTGCTGATGTCTAGCTAATACCCTCTTGACACTTGGGCTTTAATTATTTATTTTTATTGAGAGTTGTGTTTCATAAGAAAATAAGAACATAATTAATGTCCAATCCTTTAGAAAACTGAACTTATAATACTGGCCTTGACCACATCTTCTGGTAACAAATTCCACAATTTAAGTGTTCATTGAGTGAAAAAAATACTTTCTTTTATTTATTTTAAATCTGCTACATGTTAGTTTCATGGGGTGTCCTCTAGTTCTAGTAGTATTTGAGAGGGTAAATAATAATTCCCTATTTCCTGTCGCACACCACTATGGTGCTGAAACTCAGTCCTTGGAAAACCTTGGAATTCACCAGGGATTCTGTTCCTCAGGTCTGAATTTCTGAATTCCTAAGTTCTGGGTAACAAGGCTGGTCCCTGGAATACTTTGAAGCCTCAATCGAGTGCTGGATCCATTATGCACATGGCTGGAGTCACCCAGACAGTTGACTCTAGCTTCTCTGGTCTAGGAAACTAAATATGGTGCCATATTTGATAGGTGGGGGGTATGGGAGGGGACAGTTGAGTGATGGACAAGCCACAGGACAGGTTTTGATTTGCTGGCAGGGGCAAAGTAAGTGGCTGTATAGCCATTTTCCATTGTCTTTGGTGAATTTGGATGTGTGCTACACTGCTGATCTATAAGTAATTGGCTTGTGGGGGAGGGAGGGGGGCCTTACCTGGCCATACAATGCTGGGGGATGGGGCATGCCATGCCATCATACCATGCCATGATTTTTTTTAAAAAATAAGTGGGTGCCACACTGACGCTGCCTGCTGCCTGGTACCATGGAGAACAGAGGGAATCTCTGCCTTGCTCCAGTTCTCCTGGCCTACACTGTCCAAGTTTCTAGTGCCATGCCTTTTTTAAAAATAAGCAGGTACCCCTGCTGCTTGGTACCATGGTGGCAAAAATATATATTTTATATGTGCCCATTTTATTTATATACATGATATGTTGTATGTTTAATGATTTTATTGTTATATTTTTACGTTGTATGCCTCCCCGGGCTGCCAATGTGCAGAAGGGTGCGGGTTATACATTGTTAGTAAATAAAAAATAAAATTCTGCCTATCCCCACTTCCCCTGGCCTGGGCTGTCCATATACTAGAAGCAATGCTGGGGGTTGCCACCAGTGCCTAATAAACTTAAGACACAATCCTATGCCCTGTGTGCGCTGGGTACACATGCGTACTCACGTGCGCATGGCTCACACACACGCAGAAGACCCATGCCCAGCAAGTATGCAGGGTGGACCAACCCCGAATCCCCATGCCCTAAACCCTGCCCACTCCACACAGCATAATATTCGGGTGCAAGGGTTCAGGGACAGGACAGGCTGCATGCTTGGCAGGCACAGCACTCCTGCATGCGCATGAGCTGTGGGCACATGTATTTCACGTGCATACTGCGTTCTCACCCCGCACGCACAGAGCATAGGATTGTGCCTTTAAAGTGGGTGCTGCCCCGGAATGGGAGGACCCCACATGGGCAGAGCACAGTCACAGGGAGAGGCCACATGAAACAGGGACCGGCCCGGGAGTGGTCCAGGAGGCAGACAGGCACCCCAAGCGCCAGTGAAGGTGTGATAGATGGGATGGAGGAGAGCCAGAGCTGTGTAGCCAGTCCAAATACCACACACACACCCTGGGAGGACTCCAGGAGGTGCAGTCTGGGGGCCCCATACCCCGCAGTCACAGAGTCACTCAAGGAGGGGAGGGCATGGGTACAGGAGGGATCGCAGATGGACTAGGAAGGTCAGCAGCACCCTGGGGTGCTGGGTGGTGGCTCAGACATCAGGACACAGCCACTGGAGAAGGCAGCTACAGAGGGGAACACCAGTTGCAGAGGCGGACGGGGGGGCGTGGACAGGGCCCAGAGCCACAGACAGGGGCAGCGGAACCCCGGGAAGCAGGCAGCACAGCAGCAAGGTCGGGACATCATGGAGGGAGCAGGCAGTGACCCACGGCATCAGAGCAGCGGTGGGAGCTCACATTGGAGCCAGCAACCGGGGCCCAGAAGGCACAGGGAGCCTCACAGCCAGCTGCAGGGGCCACGAAGGGGCTTGGGGATGTGTGGCCCGCCAGGTGCATGAAGTGGGGTCACTGAAGTATGCCCTGATCATATCGCAGTGCTGCCATGTGGTGGGTGACCAGGTAGTATACCTCGAAGGAATCCTGCATGGCGAGCCCCACCTGCACATCAGAACGGGACCACACACCAGCCAGTGCCACCAGCTCCACTCCAGTGGGCTCCGACAAGCCATAGTCAGCAGCTGGGGGCCACAGAAGGTGACCCAGCTCCAACAGGTGATGATAGACTGCCCCAAGGGACCGCTGGTACCCACAGGCCCTGTGAACACAGCCAAAGAAGGACACGGCCAGGGCGGGCCCCCCCCTCCATCAGACAGGCCGTGTAGGTGGCCAGGCTGCACACAGAGAGGGCAGGCACAGGTGCCCGCCAACCACCCCACATGCGCACACCTCATCTCCGGGATGCACCCATCGGGAAAGGGACACAGGCCCAGCATCTCCATGTGCAGCCGGCAATCTCGGGTGCTCGCCTCATAGCCAAAGTAGTGCAGGCCGGAGCTCAGACTCGCATAGGCACCGGTGAGGCTGTCCGAGCAGCTCAGGAGCAATTGCATGGCTGGGGAATGCCACAGGTCACACGGGGCCATGGTCTCGCGGAAGATCCAGCTATAGGGAGCGCCGGGGGTGGAGGGGTCCGTGGGCGCCGGGGAAGCCCTGCCAGACATGGTCCATCACACACCTGCTAATAAATGAAAGGCGAGAGGGGCCCCGCAATCCCTGGAGGGATGGGAGGGGAAGCAGGGGAGCTCCAAGGCCAAGTGATAAGGCCACAGGTTGCAACATTGCCCAGCTAATGAGCGAGGTGTGGGGTGCAGACCCAGCACAACTGCTGGCACCGAGCACACATACAGGACATCCTACACACAGCTGAGGGTGGTGAGGACAACAGGCAGCCAAAACACAGAGAGGTGGGACATGATGACAGCAGGAATGCAGCTGCAGCCCACGCATGCCCGGTCGCAGGCTGGACCAGGTGCCAGGACCCATGCAGAGACCACAGATGTGCGCAATGTGGTGCCCACTGCTGCCCCACCCCTGTCACCCTGTGGGAGCCAGCCCAGCCGGCTGTGGGGAGCAGAGGTGATCTGGGGCCCCCTGGCTGGTAGGCAGGTCACGAACAGGGGGTGGGGCGACACGTGCCCCAGCCTATGACAGGTGCAACTCCAACCCACCCAGGGCACCATTCACCATGGACCTGGGGTGGTTGGGCACCTGCAGGATGCACCTAGCAGTCTACGCTGAGTGGTACCGCTCGCACATGGACCTCCTGCACATCCAGACCACAGAGGTGCACCTGGCCACCCGGCTGCAGGTGAGTATGGCCTGAAGTGCTGCTAGAACCCAGAGAGCCCACCACGGTTGCAGACATTCCCTGGCCCGACTCAGGGCCCAGTGGGTGTCTGGAATGGACAGGCAGGCCCTCATCTGCACCCAGCAGCGGGCTGCAGCGCTCCGCGAGGCGGCCACCCAGCTCAAGTGGTGGAGGGAGACAATGTCCAGATTGCTATCCCAATTGCCCGGTGGCTAGCCTATGGGTCACAAATTGGGCGCAGGGGTGGTGGACCAGGGTACTGACTCAGTGGGATGAGGCCGCCTGGAGACCGCACTTTCGGATGGACAGGCGCACTCTGCTGCAACTCGCGGAGCTGTTAACACCCTGTCTGCAGCAGCAGCACACCCCCATTCAGACCCCCATTCCGATGGTCCAGCAAGCGGCCATCGGGGTCTGGGCACTAGCAATGCCCAACTCCTGCCGGTCCGTCTCGCAGCATTTCGGTGTCGGGGTGAGCACCATCGTGGGTATCCTGTGACACATCTGCAAGGTGGTGGGGATGGCTTTCTGGAACCCGTCAGGTACACATTATGGGTTGGTTAGGTGCCCCAGCCGCCCACCCGCTATCCCGTGCAACAGCTGGGGGTTCGTGGCCCTCCATCCTTGGGTTGATGACTGGTGCCCTCCCCTGGCATTCCCCTGTGCCCAGGGCCTCCCTCCCTCACACTGAATACCCCGGGTCCCCTGCCCAGCCTCCCCTGGTGCCCTCTCCCCCCCCCCACTTGCTGGTGTGCCTCACCTGGGACCTCTGGCTGCTCCCGGGGCTGGTCTCCACTATCCTCCTCACCCGCCTGTCACAGGTGTTGGAGCATGCCATGCCCTGTGGGGATATGGGAGGACTTGGGTGGGGGTGGGCTGCACGCGGCCCCCCGGCCCCTCTTCCCATGGTCTTGGGTGCCCGGGGTTGCTCGGAGTGACTCCGTGCCCAGTGCTGCCCCTCCCCCCCTCGTCCTATCCCCCCAACTGTCTCCCCTCCCACCCGCTTGCTTACCCTCAATGCCAGTCTCAGAGCCCTCTGTGTTACTGGGGTCCCCCTGTGTCCACTGGCTGAGGGTAACCAGTGTGCCGGGCTTGGATTCCCCCAGTCCGGACAGGGGCTGGGGGCTCTGGGGACTGGTGCTCAAGGGGGGCCTGCTGGTCCCCGAGGTCCCGGGGCATTCCTCTTGGAGGGCGGGCCCCCTAGAGCCGGTGCTTTCTAGGGGGAGCGGAGGGGGTACCTCAGCCCATTCCCTGCCCGGGACCACGGTGCTCCCCACAAGGCACGGGGCAACGATGGAGCCCTTCATGTAAAGGATGCGGTCCAGGGCATCATAGTAGGGGACGGTCCGTGCTCCATGGCTGGACCGCTGGTTGTTGTCCCTTATGGTCTTGTACCCCCTCTTGAGCTCCTTGACCTTCGATCAGCACTGGGTCACAGTCCTGTGGTTCCTGGCTGCCTCCATGTCCCGCACAGTCTCCAAGTATACGTGCTCATTCCTCTGGTTGACCGCTAGCTCCAGATGATGCTCCAGGGTCCCCCAGATCTGGATGAAGTCCTGGGTTTCCCTGTGCCCCCATTGTCCCCCTTGGTGGTACGGCTGTCTCCCGCGTGGGCCCTCCCAGTCCTCCTCCTCCTCCTCCTCCTCCTCCTCCTCCTCTGCCTGGCCAGCGCTCGTCGCCTCCAGGGGCTCTGGCTCCCGGGCCCATTTCCATATCTGTGGGTCATGGGGGGGAGGTTGGTTGCTGGCTAACCTCAGCCCACCAGCCCTCCCCCTGTCCCCCCACCTGCCAGCCCACCTGACCCCCCCTTGGTGCCCCTGTGACGCTTCCCCCCCAGTCCCATTATTCGTTTCTGTAGTGCCTCATCCCCCAGGCCGGTTGTCATCTCCGGGGTGGCCTTTCCCAGGTGCTGCTGCTGCTGTCCCTCCACCACCTCCATGTACAGCATGACCTCCTCCACCACCTGCATCACCTCCTCCTCCTCGCTTGCTCTCTCGCCCTCCACTCTCTTCTCCCCTCTGCCTCACTCCATCCATCCACATCCCCCTGCTGCTGTGTGCCCTTCAAATCTCCCTCCCCGGCCTGTGTTGTTGCTCACTGCTTGGCAGCAACGCTGCGTGCTTTGTCCCCATCTTGGAATCATTTTGATTGATTCCAGCTGGTGGTTGCCATTCAGATGTTACGTTTTGTTGTTTACCGGGGGGAATTGCTTTGACCATGCTTTCGGAGATGGTCCTGGTCGGACCTCTGGAAGGGTGGTTGATTTTGTCCCCTGCGGGGGATTGACTGTGGTAAACATCTGGCGCCCGCCGAACAGATGTTCAGGGACGTTTGGCCCTGCCATGGGGTTGAGTGTGGTTCACTGTGGTTGAATGTGATCTCGTAACATCTGAAAACACCCTTAGTTTATAGAGATATAGTGATCTAGTTTTAGAGTGTGTATTTAATATTCCATTATTTAGTTCCATTGGTTTTATAATAGTTATTAGATAGTTAAATAGCAGTTAGATTTAGTGTAGTATAGATAGATAGATAAAATATTTGATAAAAATTGTAAAAAAATAATACAAAAAAATATTTAATATACTTCTGTGTGGTTCAGAGAAATGGACAAGGGAGGTATGAGAGGGCGAGACCGCTCTGCTGCCCATAAGGCACGTGTCAGGGGCCATGCCATCAGAGTCCCAGCAGTGGGCAGAAGCAGCAGCCCAAGCACATCACCACGCCCCAAGCTGTGAAGGCCTGATGTTGGGTCTCGCTTTCCCAGCACTAAGGGCCAGGGGGTTGGACGTCGCCTCCTGACAGTGGAAGAGGCTGTGGTGGCTGTCTCATCTGTGGCTGCAGGCGATTCAGGGGATGAAGTATCCAAGGGGCCATCATTGTCCCTCGATTCCCCCATTGTAGAGATTGATCTCAGCCCGGCTGCTAGAGGCAGGGCCCGATCCCTGGGCACTGGCAGGATGGAGCATAGCATCAGCAGCAACCACAGTTATAGGGGGCAGGTGGAGAGTGCTGCTCAGAGCAGGAGCAGCATGGCGAGTCCAGCAGCCTCCATCACTCTGTTTGGGGATGGGGACAGCGATGCAGAGATTTCTGTGGAGGAGGTCTCAGTAGTATCTGGTGCTGATGAGGTGGTGGCTGTCCCTCCACAAGGTGTGTCACCACTGCAAGTGCCACCATGTCTGACTCCTGCCCCTCCCAGCAGTGCATCTCTTGGTGTGGGCCAGAAGGCAGCGGGGGGCAGAAAATCATGGGTCTGGGACCATTTTAAGGTGGTTTGGGTTGATGATCCCCGGGAGGTGCGGTGCACTTTGTGCAACAAGGTGGTGAAGCATGGGCAGGTGCTCACCTACACAGGGACATCCGCCATGTCCAGGCACCTTAAAACATGCCACAGTGCTGCTCTGCTGAGTGGGCAGGCTGGGTCAGTGGACATTAGCGGGTTCCCGATCCAAGTGGTCACTCGTCCTCCTTTATTGGGCAACTGTCCCGCTCCAGCAGCTGCCTCTAGCAGCAGGAGCAGTATCACTGCTAGGGGGTAGCAGCAGGAGCAGGAGCAGAAGCAGCAGCAACAGCCCACAATGGAGAAGCTGGGGTGGGGGCAGCTTGCAAGGCCATCGGCAGTTGGAGGGCGGTGTGGCTTTCAAGAGAAAGCCACGTGCCTGTTGGGCAAGATGATCGCTGTCAATGGCCAGCCCTTCTCCATTGTTGAGGACACTGGGATTAAGCAGCTGATGGGGTTCCTGGCCCCCCAATTTAAGATGCCGTGCCGCACCACCCGCAGCCGTACGGTGGTGCCAGGCCAGTACAGGGCTTTGAAGGAGAGGGTGAAGGAGCAGCTGGCACTGGCAGGGACTGGCAGGGAGTGGGGGTGCCACTGTCCATTTCACAACTGACCTTTGGTCCAGCCGGAATGCCTGATGTTCATACCTGGCGGTGACGGCGCACTAGTGGGAGGACCCAGAGTTGGCATTGGACAGTGACAGGAGGGGTCCTGAAGCAGGGTATAGGTGGGCCCTGCTTCAGGCACAAGTAATGGACATACCCCACACCTCTAGGAACCTCGAGGCAGCCCTGAATGCCGTGGTGGGGGAGTGGGTAATGCCTGGTGCACTGTTCACCCCAGGGTGTGTGGTGACTGATAATGCATCTAATATAGTGAGGGCTGTCCACGATGCGGACTTTGTCAGCATCCCTTGCACAGCACACACCCTCCACTTGGTGGTTACAGACTCTCTGGGCTTGGGGGAGAAGGGGATTGGGGCAGGCACCCTTAGCTCCCTGATAGAGCGGGGGAGGAAGCTGTCGGGGTTGTTTAACCACAGTGTTAAGGGCAGCAAAATCCTCAGGGCCAAGCAGGCTGAACAAGGCTCCCCAGGGCATCTGCTGGTGCAGGACATGACCACGAGGTGGAATTCCACCTTCCTGATGCTTGAGCGGCTTATAGAGCAGAAATCCGCCTTGCATCAGGTGAAATTGGATATGAACAGTGGGGCACCTCCAGGCTTCAATGGGCCAGAATGGGAGATCCTGGCACAGACGGTCCTAGTTCTCAGACCATTCCATGAAGTGACAGAGACCATCAGATACTCTATGGCCACCATAAGCCAGGTGACCACTCTGGTCCAGAGTCTCCACGGGAGTCTGGAGGAGATCATGCTGCAGGGGCAGGATTGTGGCCCTAAGGACAAGAAACGGAGGGCTGAGGTGGTTGGGCTGGTGCAGAAGCTCAAGACAGGCCTGACAGTGAGGTTCAACAAGCTTCTGCAGTGGGGGGAATATGTTGTGGGAACAATGCTGGACTCCAGGGACAAGGGCAGTGTGGCACGCAAGTCATCCCACTATGCCATGTGGAAGGATCTTGTGGGGAGGGTCCGGAAGGCAGAGTGGGCTATGGAAAGTTCAAGGTGCCAGAAGTAGCAGCAGGACACCCCGGGGGATGGTGGGAGCAGCCGCCCCTCTCAGCCAGCTGGGTCTATCCCTGCCCCCAGCTCGAGCAGTAGCAGCAGCACCAGCACCAGCAGGATGAGCAGAAGCAGCACCCCTACTGCCAGCAGCTCCTCCTCTGCACAGCCCACTCTGGGGAGCATGGGGCCCAGCACAAAACAGCACAGACTGACAGCATGGCTGAGGGCAATGGGGGCAGTGGTGCCCAAGGACATCTATGAGAGGGAGTACAACGGCGCCTCAGCAGCAGCTGATACCTACCTGGATGAGGAGCTGTGCATCGATCCCAGCAGTGATCCCTTGGCCTACTGGGCCGGCAAGACCAACATGTGGCCGGTCCTGTCCGAAGTGGCCAGGGGATTATTATCATGCCCACCAACTAGTATCCCCAGCGAACGGGTGTTCTCTGTGGTGGGGGACATTTGTTCCCCGCACCGTCTGAGACTGGGGGCCAATTTAGTGAAGCAATTGATCTTCTTGAAAGTCAACCTTCTGCTGCTGGGATTCCCCAAGCTGCCTCTGGACAAGGAGTTATGGTGGAGTAGCACACACAAAATCCCATGCCAGGGGAAGTCTTGGGAAGGGGCTCCTCATCAATAAGGGCTGCTGTTGCTGTGCTGAGGCGCTGTCCCACCCTCCCACTGCTTCAGTGGCACCCCCTACCCCCTTCCCTCTCTCTCTCTCTCTCTCTTTCATACAACATGGCCTCAGCTGACCTATCTGACTGACTTCATGCTGCAGGGTGGCATTGGGAAACTGTAAGCCTACCAGATGGCCTCTAACTAGACTATCTCAGCCCGCCTATCTGACTGGCTCTCTCTCACGTGCTGCACAGTCTTTGCCAGCCTATCTGAGTGCCCTGCCAAGGTCCCAGCCTGCTTTCCCTACTGCCTCTCATGCCAGGCTGCCTGCCTGCCCGCCCACCCAGGTTGAAAAGCTTCAACCCTGCCTCAGTATGCCTGCCTCTCCTGCCATGCTGCCTGCCTGCTTGCCTCCCTGCCCAGGTGGTCTAGATCAAAGCCTGCCTCAGTCTGCCTGCCTTCTGCTCATGCCATGCTGCCTGCCCACCCACCTGCCCAGGTGGTCTAGATCAAAGCCTGCCTCAGTCTGCCTGCCTTCTCCTCATGCCACGCTGCCTGACTACCCACCCGCCCAGGTTGAAAAGCTTGAACCCTGACTCAGTATGCCTGTTTCTCATGCCATGCTGCCTGACTGCCCGCCCGCCTGCCCAGGTGGTCTAGATCAAAGCCAGTCTCAGTCTGCCTGCCTTCTGCTCATGCCACGCTGCCTGCCTGCCTGCCCACCCAGGTTGAAAAGCTTGAACCCTGCCTCAGTCTGCCTGCCTTCTACTCATGCCACGCTGCCTGCCTGCCCATCCACCCAGGTTGCAAAGCTTTAACCCTGCCTCAGTATGCCTGCCTCTCCTGCCATGCTGCCTGCCTGCTTGCCTGCCTGCCCAGGTGGTCTAGATCAAAGCCTGCCTCAGTCTGCCTGCCTTCTGCTCATGCCACACTGCCTGCCTGCCTGCCTGCCTTCCCAGGTTGCAAAGCTTGAACCCTGCCTCAGTCTGCCTGCCTTCTGCTCATGCCACGCTGCCTGCCTACCCACACGCCCAGGTTGCAAAGCTTGAACCCTGACTCAGTATGCCTGCCTCTCATGCCATGCTGCCTGACTGCCCACCCGCCTGCCCAGGTGGTCTAGATAAAAGCCTGCCTCAGTCTGTCTGCCTTCTTCTCATGCCACACTGCCTGCTTGCCCACCTGCCCAGGTTGCAAAGCTTGAACCCTGCTTCAGTATGCCTACCTCTCATGACAAAGTTCCTGTCCACCTACCCTGGAAACCCTGGGTGATGTGCACCACTGGTCAGGTAATCCCACCACTGCTGTCTGCTGGTCCATGGGTGATCTGCCCTGGCAAATCCAAATGTGCCCACGCAATCCTGCTCCTGCTGTCTGCTGCTGTATGGGAGCTCTTCCCTGGCAAATCCAACCATCCTGGCTCCATGGGTGTTGTGTACAGGCAAACCCTACTACTGCTGTCTCTGCTGTTCAACAGGTTCTGTGACTGTCAGTAGGAAGGGGACGAAGGGACCACGCACACACCACACGCCACACGCTACCTTGCGCCTGGGGGTACGGCAGGCGCACTCCCGGGGTGGAGGAATGCCCGTCAGGATAGTATGTGGGCCAACGCCCTTGACACGAGGTCTGGGCTAGGCCCCTATCATCATGGGGCGCTGAGATTACAGGCAGAGCAAGGCCCTCACCGTTCACCACGACCACAATTACTCGTGCACTCGGGGAGAGGGAAGGTATGGTGCGGAGGGCCAGTGAGGAAGGCGTGAGCAGGGTCCCACGGGGTTGCAGGACAGGAACAGGGGATTTCAAACACCGGGACCCTAAGGGAGGGGGCAGGGACACCACCGGAACAAGGACAAACACTCGCTCACCCACTCTCGCAATTTCACACAACACTCACACTCGGGGCAGTAAGGTACAACAATCAAATTCCACAGTACAATATCACACTTAGCTTTGCTTCCAGGCGGCCGGTCTGCGTTCAATCACCAGCCCTGAACGCTCCGGCCAGCCTGGTTTATAAGGGGCTTGCCCCGCCCTCTTTCTGTCGTGCTACCCTTGCGGAGCGGCGCAGTGGGCGTGACGCCGCTTCCGCCATCTGTAGAGGGGCCCCGCCCCCCTGTGATGCGGGCGGGCCTCCTACACTGTCAGTACAGCCGGGAAAGGTTTGCTCTGTGCTGGGGTGTGTGGCTTTCTCCTGCTCTCCCTTCGCCTCCGGCTTTGCATGCGGGGCCGCTTTCCCCGTGGGGCTGGGGGTTTCCTCTTCTACTGGGCTCTGCCGCCGCCCGCCTCCCTGCTGCATACCGCGGCGCCGAGACACGGCGCCGCGGATCCTGACAGTGACCAGTCAATCCAAAGTCTGCTTCTGCTACTGCCAATGATGCCTCTGCTGTCCGTGCCATGGGTTCTGTGCCCAGGCAATCCAATGTCTACACCAGCTGCCAATGCTGCCTCTGGGAAATCCAATGACTGCTGCCAATGCTGCCTCTGCTGTCTGTGCCATGAGTTCTGTGCCCCGGCAATCCAATGTCTGCTGCTGCTGCCTATGCTGTCTGTGCCATGGGTTCTGGGGCCCATCATTCCACTCACAGGGAGCCATCATTCAACTGCATCAAGAAACATCCACTCCAGCTCCAGGACCCACCCTCAGGGTTCTGGGGCCCTTCATTCTGTTCACAGGGAGCCATCATTCCACCGCATCAAGAAACAGTCACTCCAGCACCAGGACCCACCATCAGGCTTCTGAGGCCTGTCATTCCTCACACAGGGTGCTGTCATTCTACTGTATCAAGAAGCAGCCACTCCAGCCCCAGGACCCACCGTCAGGGTTCTGGGGCCTATGTTACAGGCAGGGAGGGCTGTCCTTCCACATTATATAGAAGCTGCCACTGTAGCCCCAGGACCCACCCTCAGAGTTCTGGGGCCCGTTGTTCCACTCACAGGGATCCATCGTTCAACTGCATCAAGAAACAGCCACTCCAGCTCCAGGACCCACCTGCTGCTGCTAGTGCCAAATGACCCCCAGGCCTATATGCTGTCTGTTCCAAGGGTTCTGTACCCTGGCAACCCACTGTCTGCTGCTGATGCCAATGGCCATGAGGCCTATATGCTGTCTGTGCCAAGGGTTCTGTACCCCAGGTTGCCACCAAGCTCAAAGCCTGCCTCAGCCCGCCTTCCTGCCTTTCATGCCAAGGTGCCTGTCTGCCCACAGGCAGAGAGAGAGAGAGAGTTTCCCCATGGCTAGAAGGAGAGACAGACACGATCCCACCCATCCTGTCACCTGCATTATATGGCCAGAGAGAGGGGGAGAGAGAGAGGTTGTCCACTAGAATGAGAGAGATTGGGTGGAGGGGAGGCCATCTCAAGCTGCCACCTGCCAGAAACAGGAAGAACTCCCATCTGTGCTCATGCGCCCGATGCCCACATCCAGCAGCAAGTCTACCAAAATGAGATGCTATATAACGCAACGTATTATATGTGCCTGCCTGCCTGTGTGCATTCCTGTACCTGCTGCTACCACCTACACTTATTGCATGATTGAAAAAAGTGTGCCCAACCATGTCCTGATTCTAGGGACATCATTCAACTCCCATAGGCTTTAGGCTGTCATTCCACTGTACCTGAAGCAGCCAGTCATGCCTGCCCATCCCAGGAACCATCAATGAGATTCTGGGACCATCATTCCAGTCACGGGGGTCTGTCATTCCATTCTGGGAGCTGCTGCTGCTTGTTCCTGTGCCTGACTAGCTAGCAGTCACTGGCGCCCACCTGCAAGCCTGCCCCCCTCTACCGTCCTACTCCTCCTCACCCATGTCACATGTGGTTTTGGGTTTTAGCAAAATCTATTGTTGGAAAATACACTTTTTGGGTTCTGTTAAATGTTTTCACTAATGAATCACTGGTGTGTTACAAGCTTTCATACATTCACACAAAGGGAAGGAAGTCCATTTCCTCACAGAGTGCCAAAATAGACAGCTAACTGCAGGACCTGGCTCATAAGTCCATTTCCTTACAGAGTGTCAGAAAAGGCAGCTTACTGTAGGACTTGGCTCATGCAGGGGGGAAGGGAAAGGTTTATACAATCACACCCATAGGGTACATGAGGTTCCACCAGGGCACTGACCCTGGCTTAAGTCTCAGACCTGGTCTACAGTTATTGACACTCACTCATTCATTCAACCCATATGACAATGTTCTTTTAGATACTGTGGTCAATTCAAGAGATCAGAGATAGACTGGAAATATATTGGCAAACCTCTTAGCTTTATTTAGTACAAAGTTACAAAACAAGAAAAAAA
>QEPC01001271.1:944234-1006467 GCA_003113815.1 Sphenodon punctatus
TATATATATATATATATATATATATATATATATATATATATATATTATTGGATAAAAAATTTAAATAAAAAAACCATATAAAAACAAAAAAAACAAATAAAAAACCAAAAAAACATATAAAACCAAATTTTAAAAAAAAACATATAAAAACATTTCCCGAATGGCCAAACCAGAACCAAAAGGCCTAACCCAGCGAACAAACCGAATGGACAAACCGAACGCAGCCGAACCGAACGGCTGAATCCGAACCGTGATCTGTTCGCCCATCTCTATCAGTCACACAGATGGGGGACGGGAAAAAACCAAAGAGGGAAAGCAGAAACACGTTCACTCATTCTCTCAATCACTCACTCTATTTGTAAATACATTAGGGGTCTGGGCACTCACCAACCAGCTTCACTCTGCTGCACCATCCACACTCGCACTCTGACAAGGAAGGGGGGGGGGAGAGGAAGGGTTACAGCAGGACAACAAGGACAAGGTTCACGTTCGCAATTGCACTTAGCTCGCAAGTGCCAGTCTCTTCTGATCACTGGCGCTGTGTGTCTCACAACGCCAGCATTTATAGTGTCTGCCACACACCCCTGATGTGCTCTCAGCCGCAGGGAGTGGTGCAATGGCTTTTATCCCGCCCCCGCGCCTTGTGAAACATCGGGGGGAGGCCCCAGCACTACACTGTGTTGCGGCACTGCCCGGACATCCCCCAGGCTCTGTGACGTGCCAGGGGTCTCTGCCGGAGAACCCGCAGTAGTGGAAGAAACCGGGGATCGAGCCCCTGGGCGGGCCAAGGCCCCACACCGCCGGCACCACCGTCAGTGAAGGAAGGGGGTGGTCCTGTACCATGGGGCTTACAATATAAGGGGTTATTCCCCCATTTGATGCCTCTGGTGCTTACAATCTAAGGGGCTGATCCCCAATTTTGAAGCCCCTGGTGCTTACAATCTATAGGGTTGATCCCCCAATTCAGGGAAATAGATTTTTTTTAAAACAATGTAGCTAAAAAAATTTAACCCATGACTTTCCTGTGACATTTTAAAATTTCCATGACCAAGTCATTACCTTTTTTTTAGAAATTTGCCATGAAAAATATGTAGCCCTAGTTATAAGCCATTAACTTGAAAATGCATTTCCGGCTGTAACATTTTTATATTCCATCCTGTTTACAAGACATTTGGCAGGAAAGTATCCCACACCTTCCCTTTTATCTCTGCCAAACTACAGGACAATTTTATAAAGGGCCCCAATTTTATAAGCAATTGAAGATATCCCCTTTAAGACCATTATTCAGATCAATAGCAGCACATGCAGTGCCAGTCAGAAGCAGGCACCTGACATGGCAGATGGCAGGGGGAGAGAGACTGTAGGAGGGAGGATGGGGAGCAACCCAACAGACTGACAGACACACTCATTGGCCAGTTATTGCATGCTTCCAGCTTTACAGGACTAATCGGTGGTAGCTTCGAGATGGACATAGGGGGTGACCCTGATGCGGGCATAGAAGGGACATAACTGGGACTTTGAGGATAGCGTCGCAGCAATCAGGAGACATGGTTTACACATCCAGGCTGGCTAATTATCATCACAATCACATTCTGAAGTACTGTGGCACAGGACAGAAGAGAATTTCTGTTGGCTCTTTCCTAAACAGATGCGTCCAACTTCCCAGTAACAAGTGGAGGAGAGATGTTGGGATGGACACAGCACAGAATGAGGATATTTGGTTGACATTTCTGCTGGCCAACTGGCATCACAAAACAGATCTTATACCACAGCGACACGTAAGGGAATTCCTGGCATAGTCTCATTCTCGGCATATGCTGCGCAGGCTTATAAAATTGGTACATGTCACTTCTTTTCAATATTTGGCAGACATGATTCTGAGGGTGTGAGATACAACCTTGCCAAATTTCATGTACACTTATTGGACTACAAAGATGTTAATCAGACATACATTTATGAGTTAATTGCTTATGCCACCAGGACCCTTTATCCAGTCCCTCTGAAAGTTGGCATAGGGTGATTTCAGATGTTACGTGGTCCCGATTCACCACAGTGGATTCCCGGCGGGGGTGAACTGAGCAACCACCCGCTGTGGTCAAAAAAGCCCCGAACAGACGTGACGGGACCGGGACCAAGGCAGGGAATCGGGCCGGTAGATCACGGACCAGGGCAGTGCAAAAGATGTGACGCCGATTCCCGGCCGTGGTCAAAACACCCAGAAGGTGCCGGGTCAGCCTGTCCCGGCTGCTGCTGCTGCTGCTGTCCCTCCACCGCCTCCAGGTGCAGCACGGCTGCCTCCTACCCTTCCCGTGCCTCTACCGCCGCCTTCTCCACCTCCTCCTCCTCCCTTGCTCTCTCACCCTCCGCTCACCTCTCCCTTCCGCCTCACTCCATCCCGCCCCATCCCCCTGCTGATGTGTGCCCTTTAAATCTCCCTCCACTGCCTGTGTTGTTGCTGGTTGCCTGGCAGTGATGCTGCGTGCTTTGTCCCTGGCTGGGAATCATTTCCTTTGATTCCGGCCAGTGGTTGCCGGCCAGATGTTACTTTTTGTTGGTTCCCGTCGGGAATCTCTTTGACCACGCTTTCGGAGATGGTCTGGTGGGGAGCTCTGGAAGCGTGGTTTATTTTGACCCCATGTGGGTATTGACTGTGGTGAACCTCTGGGAGCCACTGAACAGACGTCCAGGTTGCTTTGGCCCTGCCGCAGGATTGACCGTGGTTCACTGTGGTTGAGCATGATCTCGTAATGTCTGAAAATACCCATAGTTAGTAAACTTGTGGAGGGGTATAATCTTGCCAAGTTTAATTCACATTAGACGGGAAACAAGTAAGTTACAGGCAGGAATGTATATGCAGATTTTTGCAAACAACATAATTTGACTGCTTATAAAACAAGATTCCTTTATCCAATCTTTCTGAAGTTTGTACACATAATGCCTTTCGTTGGATGTACAATCTTTCCAAGTTTCTTGCAAACACTGAAATAAAAAAATGTTACAGCCAAAAATGTGTTTTCCATTTAAACCAATGGAAATCGAAAACAAAAACAATTTTTTTTTTTTAGATATTTACAAAAATGAAAGTTTTAAATAACAAAAATGAAAAATAAAAATGAATAACATAGGTCCCTGGTGCACACCTCTAGTGCAGTTGCACATTAGATTTACATAGCGGTATTATGATATTTTCAGTTTTATTCTCTGTCCCCTGTGAATAATTCCTAACATTGTTTGCCTTCTTGACCCCTGCTACACACTGAGCTGAAGATTTCAATGTATTTTCCACAATGATTTCAAGGTACTTTTCCTTAGAGGCAACTCCTAATTTAGAACCCAGCATTCTTGCACATATAGTTTGGATTATTTTCCCCTATGTGCATCATTTTGTGTCCACATTAAATTTCATCTGCCATTTAGATACCACGTCACCAAGTCCACTGGTGTTTTAACTACCTTGAATAACTTTGTGTCATCTGCAAATTTGATCACCTCATTTCTTACTCCTTTTTCCAGATTAATGAATACATTAAGCAACACTGGTCCCAGTAAAGATCCCAGGGGCACTCCATTACTTACTTTTCTTCATTCATTTCTATAAATAGTGAAAAAGTAAATTTCACTATTTACTTTGCTTCGTTCAAAGTGTGGCCAGTTAGTGCCACACTTTGTTTCCTATCCTTCAACCAGTTACCAGTCCATATTAGGACACTGTCTCCTATCCCATGACTTTTTAATTTCTTCATGAGTCTCTCATAAGGGACCTGATCAAACACTTTCTGAAAGTACAGATGCACTATACCAACCAGCTCACCCATATCTACATGCTTATTTACACCCTCAAAATATTCCAGAAGATTAGTGGAAATTTCCCTTTGCTAAATCCATATTTATCAATATGCCCAGTAATTATGTTCTTGGTAATCATTTCCACCATTTTTCCCGGAACAGTTGTCAGGCTCACTAGTCTGTAGTTTCCAGGATTGCCTCTGGAGCTCTTTTTAAATATTGATGTTACATTCATGACCTTCCACTCCTCTTGTACAATGGCAGATTTTAGGGATGTGTTACAAATTACCAGTTAGGTCTAAGGTTTCTTATCCGAGTTCCTTCAGAACTCTGGGGTGAATACCAACTGCTCCCAGTGACTTACTACTATTTAGTTTGTCAATTTGCTCTAGAACCCCTTCCAGATTCACACTGATCTATTACAGTTCTTTCAATTTATTACCTACAAAGAACCAATCCAGTATGGGTATCTCCGCAAGACCCTCTGCAGTGAAGACCAAAGCAAAGAATTCATTCAGCTTCTCTGCAATCTACTTATCCTCCCTGAACACCCATTTTGCTCTCTGGTCCAACTGACACTCTAGCTGGCTTCTTTTCAATGAGACTCAATATAACAGATTCGGTTATACCTGATTGCATTGTGCGGGTGTATCATAGGAAGCTATATTGTCTTGGGGAAATGTTGAAGTTAGTTATTAACAAGTGCAGGAGATCAGAGTGAAAATCTGACTAAACTCCAAAAATTTAGAGAAAATGAGTGATAAATCTTCTATATTGTAAGATCTACAGCTCTGTTGGAACACAAACAAAGGCAACTGAACATAAGAGTAAGCATCCACAATGCTTTACAGAGACATCAAATTCTGAACTCAACTTAAATACTCTGTATTTATACTTTTATAACTGAGGATAGAGGTTGCCCATAGCTATTATTTGAGAAATTAGCATAGATACAAAACATGAGTCTTTCATTCAACAAGCTGATGATGGGTTTAGTGTTATTTTAACTCTCCATAAACCTAGCTGTATCTAATTATCCAATGATACAGTATGCAAAAAACAAAAACGTTTGAAATTGGCAGCTGATTCTTTTAAACAGAAAACAGCATTGTTTGAGAAAATGAAAATTGTAACAATATCCGTATCACCAAGATCTTTAAATTTTCCACACAATTTTCATTAGAATTTTTCACAGCTTTCTGCTTAGTTTTTAAACTTGGCCAAAATTCACCAAAACATAATTTCAGATTCTAAAGTTTTCCGGTTTTGAAAATTGGAACTTCAGAACTTGAATGTTTTGAGAGTTTGGGGATGATGAATGTCTGAAAGTAATGAAAATATATTTCCACTTCAAGCACTTGAAGATGGTTGTGTTTATTTAAACTTTTATAACAAAGATTGAGACCTGATACAAGCAGAGCAACAAAACCTCATGCTTTAGATCATTGTCACTGCTGGGTTTTACACCTTAAACCATTCTCCTCCCATCCTAACCCATGCTACATCTGCAGTACGATGAAATTGGCTAAGGCTGCAGTCCTGAAACCACATATTCCAGACTAGTCCCATTAATTGGACTATTCCACAGTAAGTGGTTTTCAGGAATGAGGAATGAAGTGAAACTGAAACATCAGGTATTGGCCAGTGCTGGAGACAGGATACCAGACTAAATGGATCAATGGTCTGATCAGTATGGCAAATCCCATGCTCCCTGTTAAGACTGTGTGTGTTGATGTTAAAAATATCTTGGTGGTGCAGAAAAGGTCACAGGGACACTATCAGAGTCAATTAGATCAGCATGAGCAACTTGGAAACAAGTTTTCTGAGAGACAGGAAAACTGCTTGAGTTAAAGAGCAGGGGGAAAGTTCCAGTTTCCCCAGGTTTCATTGTAAGGAGGAAAAGGGGATTTTCTATTGTTTTGGAGAGGCTAGAGGTAGAAAAAGCTGATTTGAAGGGAAACCTGAGGAATTACTGAAAACATCCAAGCTGAAACTAGGGAGTTTGAATGAAAGAGTCAAAAATGGAGACTTGATCTTGATAAAAGAAATGCCAACATCTGCTAGTCAGATGTTTTATGAGGTGAGCTTGTTATGGGTTAAGAAAGAGTTAACTCCCAAGCTAAAAATAAAAAATAAAGAGCTCGCTTTGAAGCAGGCCACTATTAGATCAAGAGTTAATACTTGCCCTGGGAAAGACTAGTCAGCTAGGCAGACAATTAAGTAGCTAGGAGAGAGAGATGATCACCTTTTGTGTAAAGGAATAAAACTTACTCTGTCAGAATAAAGCATTCTGATTAGTTAACTTAGGGTATTTTCAGACACTACGATATCACGCTCAACCACAGTGAACCACGGTCAATCACATGGCGGGGCCAAAGTGCCCTGAACGTCTGTTCGGCAGCCGCCAGATGTTCACTACGGTCAATACCCACATGGGGTCAAAATCAACCACGCGTCCAGGGCTCCCTGCCGGACAATCTCCGAAAGCATGGTCAAAGAGATTCCCACCTGGAAACAACAAAAAGTAACGTCTGGATGACAATCACCAGCCAGAACCAAAGAAAATTAACCCCAGCCAGGGACAAAGCACTCAACGTCACTGCCAGGCAACCAGCAACAACACAGCCACTGGAGGAGGAGGAGGACCCACAGGGGAGATGAGGGAGGAACCTCTACCACAGAGGGGGCCAGTGGGGGCTCCAGGAGACCCGGGACTTCATACGGATCTGGGGGACCCTGGAGTACCAGTTGGAGCTCGTGCTCAACCAGCGGAACGAGCACGTCTACCAGGACATAGTGTGGGAAATGGAGGCGGCGGGGCACCATCTCACCGTGGCACAATGCCGCTCCAAGGCCAAAGAGCTGAAGAGGGGGTACTAGGCCATAAGGGACAACAACCAGCGGTCTGGTCACGGAGCCCAGACCGCCCACTTCTACAATGCCATGGACCGAATCCTGCACATGAAGGGCTCAATAGTCACCCCATGGCTCATGGGGAGTGCAGTGGTCCATGGCAGGGAACGGGCTGAGGTACCTCCTCCCCTCACCGCCCCCCTGGTAGACACAAGATCCAGGGCCCCAGACCCCCAGGAGGAACGCCTCAGGACCTCCAGCACCTGCAGACCCCCCCCCCCAGACAGCAGCCCGGAAAGCACCCACCACCAGGCCAGACAGGCGGAGTCTGAGGTCGGCACCCTCATCACCCTCAGCCAGTGGTCCATGGGGGAGCATTCCCACACTGAGGAATCAGCCTTGGAAGGATCGGAGACTGACATTGAGGGTAAACGGGCAACCGGGAGGGGAGAGGGACCAGGTCCATGGGGGCTGGGGCCAAGGGGGGGATTAATGGGCTGGGGCCGGCCCCAGCCCGCCACAAGCAAGGCGAGAAGGGGGCCTGGGTCCTGGTCATCTACCCGCACACCCCTACACCAACAACCCCCCCTCTTCACCCACAGGGCATGGAACACCCTGGCACCAGACCCAGGCGGGTGAGCAGGCAGGCACCAAGGAGCTCAGGAAGCAGGCGGATGAAACAGGTGAGGCACGCGGTCCAGGTGGGAGGGCCCACTGGGGCACCGGGAGGGGGTCCCGGGACACTTGGAGGCAGTGGGAGGGGCCGGGGAGGGGGTTGGAAGGGACCGGGTAAGATGCCTGGGGGGCCACAGAACCCTGGTCCCATCCCAGGGCCAAGTGCAGGCTCCCGGGGTGGCGGGCAACTCACCTTCCTGTACCCTACAGGGCAACCCCAACAGCCACTGTCTTCAGGGCCCGTGCCCCCAGCACAGCGCATGAGGGAGCACCGGGCACGGGTCCGCCGGAGGAGGGAGGACCAGGCGGAGGATATCATCCGGACATCGGCGGAACAGGGGGAGAGGATGACAGCAGCCGTGGACCAGATGAAGGCGGCCATTGAGTGGTTTCTGGAGCGGACGGAGGCGCGGGACATGCGGCCCCAGGCTGATGTGTGCCTGGAGCGGAGGCAGGAGTGCCGTGAGCACAGCAAGCAGGTGGAGGTGCAAGCAGGCTGGAGCAGGCCATCACAGGGATGGTGTGGGAGCACTCCGCCAAAATGGACAGGCCCCATGATATTGGGACCTCCTTGCTCCTGCACGTGGGTACCATGTGTGCCTATGTGATGGCAGCCACCCCTCTAGGCACCCTTCCTGTCCAGGGCCCCATGCCAGGCCCCTCAGCACCCCCACCCCATCCTCAACCACCCCAGCCACCCCCACGCCCGCAGAGGCCGTGCATCCGCCTCCCAGTCCCCCCTGCCCTCCGGTGGGTGCAGTCTCTCAGGGGGGCCCCTGGGTCCAGGGCCCACCATCCCCACAACTGCCACCCCTCCGGCCCAGGAGGCAGCCCACAACACTTCTGGGGACATGGACAGCAGGGGGGAGGGGAGCTCACAGAGCTCCATAGCGAACACTGGGTGCTCAAGGGGGCATCCCGGGGAAAGGGGTGGAAGGGGGAGGGCAGTGTGAAGTGGGGGGCACTATAGGGGGTGAGGCCCAGCTGGGGTGGAGGGAGAGGGGTTGGTTGCACACGTACACGCGGGTGATATAAATTGTGGTTGCACTATATTGCCTCCGTGCCCATTATTGGGTGACAGGGGTGAGGTGCTGGGGTACCAGACTGCCTCCCGTGTAGAGGCCGGACCAGGGAACCCCTGGGCCTGGGCTGGGTTGTTGCAGCCCTCACACCTCGGCTTCCCAGCTGATATGCCTCGCCAGGGCATCCCGGATGCGCTTGGCATAATGGTACTCCCTCGGGTTCTCAGCGTTCACGTACAGGGGCACCAGGCCGGGGGGCTGGTTGGGCTCAGGGTATTCCAGGGCTGCCCCTTCGGTCTCGCACACGTTGTGCCACACACAGCAGGCACCGATCACCAGGGCCGAGGTCTCCACAGTGTAGTCTAGCCACCCAGTGAGGCACCTCCAGTGCTGCTTGAGGGCCCCGAAGGATCGCTCCACCACAGTCCTGGTGGAGCACAGGCGGGTATTGTATAGCACCTCCACAGGGTTGCGTGTGACTGGGTAGACCTTCATTAGCCACCGGGTGAGGGGATAGGCAGGGTCACCCAGGATACAGGGGGGCATCGGTACCCCCTCGATCCAGGTCATCCCCATGTCAGCAAAGTCCCCCCGGAACATTCAGGCATAGAAGGGGGAGATGATCATGATCTGGGCATCGTGACTGCGGCCGGAGTTGCCCGTGAAGATGTCTATGAACCAGCCACCAGTGATCCACAACTGTCTGCAGTGGGTGATACCCGTGCCTGTTTACATACTCTGCAGCCTCCCCTGTGGAGGGGCAGAGGATCTCAATGTGGGTGCCATCCACGGCACCCATGCAGTTGGGGAAGCCTCCGGCCACGAATCCTGCCATCATGGCCCCCTGGTCCACCAGCTGGATCATTCTGTGCCTCGCACACATCCCGGAGGATACAGGCAACGGTGTCCAGGCCAACCCCGAAGTGCTGGGAGACGGACCAGCAGGAGTCAGGCGTAGCTAGGGCCCAGACCCCTATAGCCACCTGCTTGACCATGGGGATGGGGTTCCGCATGGGGGTGTGCTGTTGCTCAAGCCAGGGCATAAGGAGCTCAGCGAGTTGGAGCATGGTAAGCTTGTCCATCCTAAAGTGGGCCCTCCAGGCTGTCTCATCCCACTGGGCCAGCACCCTGGCCCACCAACCCTGTGCCCGCTCAGCAACCCATATCTGCCTGTCGATGAGCATAGCGAGCAGGCCTGCCCGGCGCATGGTCTTCCTCCCCCATTGGAGGCACCTGGCTACCTCGCAGATCGCCGCAAGCTGGGATCGGCCCCGGCCCACAGCCTGCTGGTCTGCCCTGAAGAGCCTCTGTGCCCTGAGCCGGGCAAGGGCTCTCCTGTGCCCATGGTGGGCCCTGCGTGCCCTTGCAGCTCTCCAGGCCAGGGAAACCCACAGGCGGGCACCCAGGTGCTGCTCGGCAGTAAGGAGGCACAGCTTCTCGGTGTAGTTGCGGTACCACTCGGCTGCGAGCACGAGGTGCATCCAGTAGGCGGCTGCCCTGTCCCACTCCATGGTGGTGGTGGGGTTGGGGGGTGGTTATGCTGCCCGGTGATGGCCTGGGTGGCCTGGGGCCCCGCCCCCAGCTGGCCGGGCCTCTCAATGTGATGCTGGTGTCCGTGGGCATGCGGTTGGGTAGACCTGCTGTCCTCGCATGGGGCCTAGCGCATGCACGGGCATGCATGGCTGCGCATTCCTTGTGCAGCTGCATGCCTTCAGACATCACCCCCCTCCCTGATTAGCCGTCCTGTTTGGGCACTTGTTTTCTTCAGCTGTGCCGGTCTGCACCCCATGCCTCACTCTGTTGCTATACAATGTTGCAGCCCGTGATCTCCTGTTCTGTCCTTGGGACCCCTCGGAGGCTCCTCCCCAGCCCTGGAGGGTATGTGTGCCCCCCTGTCCATGGTGTTATTCTCCCTGTCTAGTTGGACCATGGCTGGTTGTGCATCCACTGGGCTCCCACTTCCCAGCCCCCATGGGGCCCCCCATATCTGGACCTTCCACGAGACCATGTCTCTGTGCAACCTGTGGCATACCCCAGCTGTGCAACTGCTCCTGGGCTGCCCAGACAGCCAGTCAGGTGCTTATGTGAGCCTGAGTTCTGGTCTTCGCTACTTTGGCTGAGGTGATCACTCGTGATTGCCGGCTGCATGCGGACCCCCTGGGGTTGGTTCCCTTCCCCGATGGGCGCATCCCAGAGATGAGGTGCTCTCATGTGGCCTGGTCCATGGCTGAGACCGTGTCTGCACTGTCTGTGTGCAGCCTGGCCACCTACATGATCTGCCTTGTGGAGGGGTGCCCTGCCTTGGCCGAGTCCTACTTTGGCTGTGTTCACAGGACCCGTGGGTACCAGCACTCCCGTGCAGCAATGTGTCACTGGCTGTTAGAGCTGGGTCTGCTTCTATGGCCCCCTGCTGCTGACTGCTGTGTGTCTGAGCCTACCGTGGCGGAGTTGGCAGTGCTGTTGGGCGTGTGGGCCCATTCGGATGTGCTGTTGGGGCTGTCCATGTAGGATCCATTCAAAGCCTACTACCTGATTGCCCACCACATGTCCTTGTTGGGGTACCACCGGGGCATGATCCATTGGCCCCACCTGGTTCATCGGGTGGGGCACCCAGCCCCTGGGCCTGTCGTGGCCCCCAGCAGCTGCCTGTGAGTCCTGGTGTGCCTCCCAGCCCCCCGGTTGCCTGTTCCCATGTGGGCTCCTGCCCCTGCCCGTGGGCCAGTTTCCACTGACTGATCCCCCCTGATGTCTCTGCCGTGCTGCTGTGCTGCCTGCTTCCCAGTGTGCTGCTGCCCCTGCCTGTGGCTCCAGGCTCCTCCGGCCCTCACCCACCCATCTGCCACTGCACTCAGTGTTCCCCTCCATGGTTGCCTTCCCCAGTGCCTCACCGACCCGCTTGTGTCCAGTGGACTGTCCTCACCTGCCAGCGCTGCCACCTGCGGCCCCTGCCCCCCCTTGGGTGCCTGTGTTACCTCGGGGTTCTGGGGTCCCCAGACTGCCCCTCCCAGCTTCCTCTTGGGTGGGTTCACATCCTTGGACCTGCTGCGCTGTACCAGCTCTCCTGCCTGCCCTCCAGCGGCCCCTCACCAGGGTGTGGGGTCTGCACGTGCCTCCTGGACCATTCCCAGCCTGCTTTCTGTGCCGTGTGGGCTCCCGCTGTGCCTTGGTCCTGGGGCCCCCCATTCTGAGACTGTCTGTGTTGCTGTGGGGGTGCCCGTGTAGAAAGTGCTGCTGCGGGGGTTGTGGTTGCTGTTGCCAGTGTCCTGTCCCTGTGCCCTTTCCCCCACTCTTCCCTGTTCTGCGCCCCCCCGGGTTTGCCTTGTGTGTTGTCCGTGTGTCCATGTCCCCCCTTCCCTTCCTTTCCCTTCTGTGTGTGTGTGTGTGTGTGTGTGCGTGGTTGCCCGGGTGTGTGCTTGTTCTGAGTGTTCCGCTATTCCCCCATTGTCTGTGTGCCTGTTGTGTGTGTGTGGTACCTGGATGGCTCTTCTCCCTCTCCCCCCTCCCTTCCCGTTTCCCTTGTGTGGGTGTTCCCTTTTGTGCCTTTTGGATTTGTTTGCCCTCAGGTGGCCATGTTTGTGTCCCGCCCCTGCCCAATGGGTTCTGGGTGTTTTGACCATGGCTGGGAATCGACGTCACGTCTGTTGCACTGCCCCGGCCCATGATCTGCCAGCCCGATTCCCTACCGTGGTTCCAGTCCCATCACGTCTGTTCGGGGCTTTTATTCACCCCGGGGGGTGGTTGTTTGGTTCATCCCCACCGGGAATCCATTGTGGTGAACTGGGCGCCCGTAATGTCTGAAATCACCCACTGAAGTGCTGAGTCACATGGTGTCTCATGTAGGGGGAGACCATGTGTAAGACAACACATGTCCATGAGAGGGTAGTGGTCTTACCCTTTACACTGGATAAGGGAAAAAGCCATCATCTGAGAACATTGAATCCCCAATATTCTTTCATAGGTCACAAGAAGAGTGTGAAAAACAGTTCTTACAAGGGATCTGAGAAATTAGCACGAGGCAAGGAAAATGACAATAAGATGTCAACAGAAGGTAATGGCTTTAATAAAAAGTAGTAACTGTATGTACATATTCCATGGTACAGGAAGCATTCTCCACCCACCCACTACACCCATTCCAGTGTTGCCCTATGGGTGCCTTGTAACATGTATAGTGGGTGCATAGTGGGTGGAGAGTGTCTTGTGTGAAAATGCCCCTAGATGGATCGGCTAAAGCTGTCAGTGGTTTTAACGGGTTTGGGATAGGACGGAGTAATAAAGTTGCATATAGTTGAAGGTAAAAGTGAATAGTTAAAATTGTTTGACTTTTTGACATTCAAGCTGTTAAAAATGATTAAACATAGTGTAGCAGTTGCTATAGGGCATGTAAAGTGTATAAAAGGATGAAAGTGACAGAGAGGGATAACCCAACAGTGCTTCAGCAGCAGTGGCAGAAACAGTAATCGTCTGCATATTCTTCACACTGCTCTCTTGCTGCTTGAACTCTTCTCTGTTGCTGAGCAGATTAATAAAACCAAAGAAACTTTCTAAAGGTAGCACTTTGCTGTTAAATTTTTAGCTATCTAATCTCCCCATGACACTAATGTTGCCTTTTCAAACCATACATTCTTGCCTACATTTTCCATGTGCCCAGAGGCTTCAATTGTTATAAATTATTTGCTCTGTATAACTAGCAGTTTCATTCAATCATAACTATTTCATTCAATGCTCATTTGATTCAAGACACAAAATGCAAGCTGCATTTTTGCCAAATTTTCAAATACGTTTCTGCTACACAACCCAGAATGCTGTTGCTGTTTGAAATTTAACTTTCACTGATTTTCCTGTATAATCCTTCCTTAGAATTAAAATGAAACTATAATAAACATGTGGGGCAGTTGTCTTAGGTAGAAAAATATATACATAAGTACCACTCGAAACTTCGGGTGATTTCAGAAGTGACATGGTGATTGTTCACCACAGTCAACCTCAATCAAATGCGGGGGGTGGGGGGTGAAAGCGCCGTGTATGTCTGTTTGCTCGCATCCAGATGTTCACCACAGTCAAATGCGGCCCGGGGTGAAGCTAACCACACTTCGTGAAGTTGGGGCGGGAGGAGGTCCAGAAGCATGGTGAATGGTCACCACAGCAGGGGTGAATGAAAAGTAACTTCTGAACGGAAACCCGCAGTAGTGGTGGAAGGACTTGACCCCAGCCGCTGTACATTCTGGGGCTCAAACCACGGTCCACATCTCCACTGCATGTCTGTTGTGTTCCCCCGACCCATGTTCTCTCTGATTGCCCCCGGGCGGTGTTCACAATTCTGTCACTTCTGTTGGGGACGCACGTGTCACCACAGCGCTCGGTTAATCTGTTCACACCAGGGTGGGATTCACTGTGGTGAACTGGAACGCGTCACGTCTGAAATCACCCTTCCTTTTAGAAATTCAAGCTTTCTGATTCTAGTAAATAAACTACCTCACCTGGGCAAGCCAGTTGTACCTCTAGCCCAGTATCTTGTTTGCCTTCTAGAAAGTCCTGAAACAGTTACTTCAGAGGAAGTATATAAAAAAAACACCATAAACAGGATGATAATTTTCTTGTTGTTTATTTTCAGCTTCTGTTAGTCAGCAGTTTCATCTACTGACCAGCTTGGCTAATAGCTGCTGATGAAACTATCCTCCATGAACTCACTCAATTCTTTTTTGTATCTATTTAAACTACCTGCATTCCAAACATCCCATGGTAATAGGTCCCCCAGGTAATTGTGTGTTGTATTATTTATTACTTTTGTTACAGTATCATTGAAAGTTGAGAAACATGGTCCCATTGTGTAAAGTGCTGTACAATTATTTTATTTTTTTAAAGGCAGCTCATACCTTAGAGCATTCGTAATCTAGGATTATAACAAGAGGAAATAGACATCCAACGTCAGGGGCAGGGACAAGATATCATCATTCAGGAGTATTCAAATACCATGAGAAAAGGTTGCTGTCTAAGTATTTCATACAAGAAAGTGTAGCTCATTTTGCAGTCTCAAGAGATTCTTTTATTTATTTATTATTATTATTATTATTATTATTATTAATAATAATAATAATAATAATAATAAAAATAATAAAAATATAGTGAAACAAACTTAGTGCTCTACAATCATAATTCATGACAGGTTCCTACCCCAAAGGGTTTACAATCTAGGAAACACAATGGTTAAAAACAGAAGTGACGCCTGGATGCCTTGTCCCGGGGTGACCCAGTACAGGCAGTCTGGGCAGACATGGTGTGTACTGGGCTAGGGCACAGAACAAACATGCACCTGGCAGGACCAACAGTTACACAACATGGAGAACAGAGAAGATGTGGCCATCCCATCCCTGTATGCCCCAGCTTCCTACCATAACAGGTAGCCATGGCAGTGAATGATAGCTAGCTATGGCTGCCTGTCATGGCGGACCCATCCCATTGGCCCAGAAACAAATGTACAGCCCCGGTAGGGTTGGGCGAATGCGATTCGGAGGTTCGGAGTTCAGACCGAACTCAGTCTGTTCGGTCGACCGAAGCGAATTTCCGAACCGAACTCGAATTTCAAACCAAAGCGAACTGAACCAAATTTCCAAACTCTGTTCTGTTCGCCCATTCCTAGTGGCAACACACACCAAAAAACCTGGTTTTGAATGGCCGAACTTGGTTCGGAAATTCAATTCTCCAGCTGGTTTGCATTGGTTGGGCATTCAGGGCTAATACTGTGTCAATAATGTAGTTTTTAATGAGGAAATGTAGAATTAAAAGAATTTGCGAAATACATAAGGGACTGTTGTCATCACCACGCTTTTGGTGAAAGTTCATCAGACCCATTCCATCTTCTGCTCTAGCGCCCATTCCAACCTAGCTGTACTTTTGTTTTTAATCTCCTTTTTCTATATTTTCTTTCCCTGTCCCATGAATCTCAATATTTCCTGATACAACTAATAAATAGGAACATTGACAGGCTGATGCTCAAAAGCATTACACCAAGACAAGCCACAATGAAGCAAATACAGCTTGAACTTAATGAGTGCTACGAGGACCAGGATGTCAATTAGTAACCCTACATGTTCACCAGTTAAATTTCCAATCAGAAAATTTGAGCTAGAAAGTTATCTCAGAGCTGCCAGTGGCAAAACTGTAGGCTAGGGGTTCATAACTGCTGTTGTATAAAAACAAGGGTAAAATATCCCACAAAGAACATTTTCAACCATTTTGAAGGTCGGTCAATAAAGTCTATAAGGTTTGGAACTCTCATAGGTTTCCTGCCTAGAAGTAAGGGGATATTTCCAGTCAGGAACAGCAGTTATAAATGATACAGCTCTTCTGCTGTGACAGAAAGCTGAACTAAAGGAATTATCAAAAGGATGACCTTATATCAGTTTACTTTCTATCTTCCTCTGATAGTTAAAGGTCTGGATCATGCTTCCATTAAAGTAAATGCCAAACTCTTTATTTACTTCAATGAGAAAAAGATGTGGCCCTAGTAATCACTATCAGTCACAGATTATGTTGGAACACCATCCAAATTACACATTTTAATGCTTTAGCATCAGGTTCTTAAGTTTGGCATGTCTCCAAAACTCTAACATCGCCTGTTTTTTGCTTGCAGATCTGAAGCTATCCACTATAACTGGAGTTTACGTTTTGAATTTAGATTCTGATTGGTTTTTAATATGCAGGGATATAGGTCATGGCCCACGCTAAAATATTTCAGCAGATAGGTAAACGAACTAAAGAGATAAACAAATTCCTAATTGATTTGTGAAATTTTACTATTGCTATTTTGCTCAATTTACTTTGTTGAATTTTAATGTAGGAAGACTATCAAAGCATAGCTGTGCGAAAATGTCCTGCATTTCAAAAACATGTGCTGAATGGCATGAATCTTAATTATCTTGGGTGAGCCAACTCTCAAGTTGGTACTACTTTTTGGTTTTATATTTCAATGCAAATGTTCATTTCACATGAATAACTCAGAACAGAACGTTATGCATTCACCAGCTGCCACCATAGTAGGGATTTCATTCTACTACTGAATATTTTAAGGAGCTGTGGGTGGCTACCAGAACTATGCGCAGCTTTAAACTAGAATGCTGGTTTGGTATCGAAGCAGTTGTCTGTGTTCACCTGAACTGTCAAATATGTATTATAATGCAAGAAGCAAGCCACAGTTGTTGTTGCAGACTCTTCAGGGGGTGGGGGAAGGGGGGAGTATAATGCCATGAAATGTAAAGAACTTAAGGAATATGTGTTCCAACTTCATTTAAGAAGGGAAATTTGTCAAGCTGTCAATTGTACTGATTAACCGAACGACCACACAGTATCACTTCTTATCTTCCCTTTTGTATAATTTATTTTAAGTAATGCTTTAAACTAATCACTTTTTAAAGCATTTGTGCTGTGCAATAGAGCAAGAATCAAGTGTTAGTTGAGATGAACTTTTCACAGGTATCTTTTGTTTATATTTTTTTCTTCAAAATCAAGCACAGTTTGAGTTGGCACTTATGCTGTAACAAGTACACTCATCTCGATGCACTAAACAATTTAAATCTGAGGTATAGAAATGCTAATGGAAACAGGTGGTATTTTCAAACTGGAAAAGAGGCACTACTAAGCTCATTTATATTAGGTAATTACTCTTCTCATTACCTCTTCCTGTTGATGCCAGATTGGTTGTTACTCCATAGGGAATATATATGTGGAGGCTGTATTTTTTTAAAAAATTATGTGATATCAGTTTGCTAACAGAAATAGTCAGGAAATAAACTTTTGGCGAGTTTGAGTAATTTTATTTATTTATTTATTTATTTGAATTTATACGCCACCCTTCCAATAAGACTCAGAGTGGTCCACAATCCATGAAAGAAAGAAAAAATAAGATTCAACAGTAAAATTCAACACCACGCAATAAAAACACACAGCCTTCCCTCCTCTACAACCCTACCCAAAAAATTCACCCAATCCACATTTATCCCTGCCTGTCAAATGCTCATTCAAATTTTAAAAAGTTTTGCACCACCTCCAGAAGATGCCCAGGAAACAAACCTCCTGGGGAAGGGAGTTCCACGAAATGGGGGCAGCAACTGACAATGCCCTCTTGTTCGACCCCGCCCCAGGAACAAGGGTAACAGATGGAAGACACAGGAAAGCACACCTGGCTGACCATAGGGGCTACAAAGGGGCATGGTAGGATAGAAGATGCTTCAGATAAGTGGGAACCAAACTATTTAGAGCTTTAAAGGTCAAAACCAACACCTTGAATTGTGCCCGGAAAACTATAGGTAGCCAGTGCAGACTTCGGAGCTTGGTGTAATTTGCTCCCAGAGTCTTGTCCCCAAAAGGAGCTGAACTGCTGCATTCTGCACCAGCTGCAGTCCCACGTAGAGCGCATTGCAGTAGTCTAGCCTCGAGTTAATGAAAGCATAGATGACAGTGGCCAAATCTGAATTGGAAAGAAAAGGCCACAGTCTCCTCACCTGATGGAGATGGTAGAAGGTGCTCCATCTAACCACCACCGACGCCACCTGACAATCCAGGTGCAGCGACAGATCCAAAAGCACTCTGAGGCTGCTAACCTGAGTGACGAGAGTGGGCCAGATCCCATCAATGACAGGTGTCCCAGTCCCCTCCAAGTCACAAGACTGGCCAACCATCATCACGTCAGAATTCAGCTTAAATTGACTCACCCTCATCCAGGCCTCAACAGCAACCAGGCATCGGATAAGCACCAAGACTGCAGGACCTGGGTCAGATGAGAGTAAGAGCTGAGTATCATCAACATATTGATGACACCTTACCCCAAACCTTCAAATGACCTCGCACGCACAGCAGCCTCAGATACACATTGAACAAGAGGGAAGACAAAATGGACACCACAGGGAAGGCCCCAAGGAGACATGCAATCACCCATCACCACCCGCTGGGACCTCCCCGACAGGAAAGAGCACAACCACTCAGGAGCAGTCCCGCGCACTCTCGCCAGGTTCTGCAGTCTTGTCAACAGCACCTCATGATCAACTGTATCAAAGGCCACAGAAAGATTTAATGATCAACAAGGTAGAATTCCCCATGTCCATCTTCAGGTGCAGGTCATCGACCAAAGTCACAAATGCACTCTACATGCCATAACCAGGATGAAAACCCAACTGAAACGGGTCCAGGAATCTGATAGTATCGAGATGTGCCTGGAGCTGTCGGGCAACCATCCGTTCATTATCCTTCCCTAAAAAGGGAAGGTTGGAGACAGGTTGATAGCTGGCTGGGGCATCAGCATCCAGAGATGGCTTCTTAAGCAGGGGCTGGTCATCTGACACCCTCCCTTCCCGAAGGGAGGTATTGACAACCCCAGTCAACAATGACCCCAGCATCTCCCAGTTGACTTTCGCCAACCAGGATGGGCAAGGATCCAATTCGTAACTAGTTGTCCTCATCACCCCAAGCACCTCACTAGCATCAGTGGGCTATCCCAACTGAAACTGATCCAGATAAACAGGAAAAAACCTGAGATTCCATAGCCCCAACTTTGCAGATGAAATGTCAGTGCCCATGTCATGGTGAATACAAGTGATTTTTGTCTGCGAAGTATTTAATTAAAATGTCACAGCGGGCTATGGAGGACTCCATTTCCTGGTGGAGACAGGCTAGATTAACCAGGCCCCTCACCACCCAGAACAGCTCTGCTGGATGAGACTTTGCATTTGCTATGATAAGTATGGACTATGATAGAGTAAGGCTAAGGACTAAGGGGTTAATTCTTCAGAACTGCATTCAGGTTAGCACCATTCCAGAAAACTGTTTTCTTATATTCAGTTGACACAACTGTCTTGTCACTATTAGCTTGTCACCACACAGATCCTGCTTAGCACTCATTTTTAAAGATTTTTTTACACCTATATTTTAGATAGAATTGTTGACAACTATAAAGGTAAGTTCTGAATGCAATGCTGAGATTACCTACCAAGTGCTCAAAGAAAGTTAAAGCTCTTTCATTTAGAATCTGATGGGCTTTCTATGGTAAACTCAAGTTGCTCCTTTACCAGCCCATCTGGCTTTAATGCCTGTGCAATATGTGTCTTCTCTTTACACTTACTTCCCCCCCCAAAAAACTGGGTTAAACTGTCCTTACTTAAGACATCTTTTACATGTGTGCTGCATGTTTGCACCTGTACATTCGTACTGATGTAGTCACCTGTTTGAAACTTAAACCCCTTTTAGGTAAGGCTGGCTTTGTATTTTAAGCCTTACCAATGTTCTGTCAATCACAAAAATATAGCACTTCATAATAGACTTAATAGCAAGTTGCAGTGAGTGAGATTTGACTGAATTCCAGCTCCATCTGAGTTTTTACAATGGATTCCCATCTTGCATGCTTAAAGGCATTAAACAAAACATATATTTGAAAAAGATTTTAGCTTTTTAAGGACAGAGAGGAGCTCTACCTTGAGGACACTTCTTGCAACAGGTAGCAGAGTACCCTCCAGGAAATATTTTACTAGCATACAAAATACGGTTATATTTTTTCCCCCATGAACAAAAAAGCAGCCTTAATTCCTCAAAATAAATCAGAATTCTCCTGTTTATATTTTTGTTAGAAGAAAAAAGTTTTCACTTTTGATGCTCTGTGCTATAAACCTAACACATTATAATAAATGTGATTCCCCAGTGATCCTTTCCCCCCACAGTCCCAATCCCTTTTTCACTAAAATGCTTGTCAGTACTTTTAATACTTACCTGTTTCCCCAACAACAGTGGCCTTAGGCAGTAGCATGACAAAGACACCCATGGTACCTCCATCATTTCATAGGCAACAGCTGTCACCTTCCTACAGTTCCTTTTTTTTAAAGTTATACTATTGTTAATAGGTCCTTCATTGTCTGTCCTTTATTCTTACATTCAGAAACTTCAGATGTAGTGGTATCATGCCATACAATAAGAGCAGGCCCACCCATTGGACAATTAGGACACTTGTCTGGGATGGCACCATTGCCACGGCTGCAAGCAACAGCACAGTAGTTCATTCCCCTCTTCTTCAGGACTGCCCGGTGCAGTGTAGATACCAGTCTGCCTCCTACAGCCACTGCACATATATTAGGTTTCCCAACTGCTGCTGTGATGACCCCAAGCTCCATGCGTCCTACTCTCACTGCACCCCATCTCCACCCTGTGGTGGGCACTATGCAGAGCAGTGTGCTGCCACCGTGGTGCAGAAATCAGACACTACTTCCCACTCCAGGAAGACTGAGGAAGTTCAGGGGCTTGAGCCTCAGGTTATATTGCATTGGCGTGCAGGCAGTCGAAGCCACAACTATGATTCTTACTGAACCCCAGGTTCCTAGCACAGAAGCAGCTGTTCATCTCCAGATAGTTGACATCACCTGCCACCCCTTTCAGCCCTAGAGCATGCCTGGCCTCAGGACAATTGTTGGGTAGGGATCTTTCGACAGACATACTGTCCAGAAATGGGGGGACATGCCGGGTGTTTTTTGTCTGGGGAAACAAATTAGCTAGGGCTGGCCCTGATCACTACTTCTCTGATACAATCATAACCCAGAATTTTTATTTTATTTTTGGTAAAAAAAAAAGTTGTTTCTGTTATCCCATACTCTTTATGGAAATATCGGCTTTTGTTTACCAGGCACTGGTATGATGAGATGAGATCAAAGAGACATGAAGTGGCTTACTTAAAAGAAAATGCAAAATGTCACTGCTACAATGATGAAAAAGAACTCATTACATCAATATCAGTATCCTCCTCATTGCTATCATTACACATACATCTGTACTCTTTTAGAAGCCAGTATTTAAGCCCATTTTCAGCAATTAAAAGATTGGAGGTTACAAACCTCTTGAAGGGTAGTTGGTCTTTTTGCCTAATTATTTAGAATCGGGAATTTTGAAACCAGATGCATGGTATTAATTTGACATGTTATTCATTTTCTAATATGGGCAGTGATAAAAAATGCAAAATGTATTTGTTCTTATCAGTTTATGATTTTGTGGAGAGTGTTTGAAATACTTGATTGTCAGCAATGAGTCAAAAGCACAATTTTTGTGTAACAGAATTTATTTCTTTATTTATTTTCTTAGATTTCTGCAGCTCAGGGCAGTTCACAACATATTAAAAATCATAAAAATAAAACATCACTAAAACCAAAATATTAATATAAAATTCACAATAAAATACCCCCACGGCAGAGCTAAAAAGTAAAACCCTCCCTCCCTCCTTCCAAATCTCCCCACCCTATCACCCGTCTCTCTCACCAAAAGCCCGACAGAACAGCCAGATCTTACACAGTCTATGGAAAAAGGGGAGGACCTGGGCCAGGCAGACTTCTGCCAGGAGGGATTCCCACAGCCTTGGTGTGGCCACTAAGAATGCCCTTATCAATTGAGGCATGGAGGAGGGAAATCTGTAAGGGTAATGACCAAAGGTGCTAGGTTCCATTATGTAATATTCAGAAGGAGGCAGGTGGGAGGAGTGTACAATATGGCCACAGTCCATCTAGTAAAGTCAATGGCATACCCTACAAATTTGATGGAGAGAAATAGGTACACGTCATGTTACCTCTAGTTTGCATGTTAATGAAAATGTGTAGTATCCCACAGAGTAACTTTGGTGCTGAGATTCTTTTTTTAAAAGAATGACTGTGTGAGAGGCTCTGTGTACACATAGGTTTATATGTGTAGGACTGATGACTTAAGTTGAAACTAAGCCTATTAAAAAGTCTATATTTTCAAGCATGTAGGGCTGAAACAAACAAACAAAAATTCTCACAAAAATCTCACGAGAATTCAGAATCATTACCAAGATCTTGGGTCAATCTCAGTAATAGTTTGAGATCTCAGTCAAGAATTTTCCCAATTTACCATTAACCATGATTTATCATTTACTATGATTTACCATGTACCGTATACCAATTTGTCGTGTACTGCTTACTGTGTGCTATGTTCATTTCAGTAATGTGCATGTGAAAAATTACCAGCACAGCTGTTCTGCACATGCACAGCCCTCTTCCAAGATGGTTCAGGCAGCATTGTCACCATTTTGGAAAAGGGCAGCCATTTTATGCAAGTGCATTACCAGGATTAGCATGGTACACAATAAGTGGTACACAATAAATTGGTATACATGAAGTACATGGTAAAGCATGGTAAGCAGTAATCACAGTAAATGGCAAATCAAGAAACTCTTGACCAAGGAATTATCAAGATCCGGAGGTTTTCTTGATTATAGATTCTCGCTAAAACGAGTCAAAAACTGTGATTCTCAGCGAGAATCAAGGAAGAAAATCAAGATAGAGTTCCAGCCCTAGTGTGCATTGGCTTTAGCTTTAAATTTTTAGTTGTAAAGACACTCAGATCACAGGTAGAAGCAGTGATTGTCCCTTTCAAAACACTAAAGAATCGCCTCTCACACTCGCACTCACACCCCTGCTACCTTTTTTAGTTTTCATCTTGATCCTAAGTACACATCTGTCTACTTTCCGGTGTTATGTTTATTTTTTCTTTGATAACTTTGCTTATCCCAAGCTTGTTAAAATGAGAAAAAGTACCCCCACTGTATCCACCCCAAAGTAAACCATAAGAAAAGCCAGGGCAGGGAGTTAGTCTGTTCTTTCTCCAGCTAAATTAATAAAGGACTAATGGCTCCTTTTGTCTGCTCAACTCATTACAAACCTTACACTGCTGCAAAGGTGTTAAAAGGCAACAAAACCCATTACTGTACTGGCCAAAAAAGGTACTCTTAGAGGGCATGCAATGGGAGCTAAACCATTGACTTTAATGAATGGAGGATAGTGTCCCACTTCCCTTCAAATGAGATAGCAAGTATTTGTATTCCCCCAGAGATTCCGAGACAGTCTTTCCTGACTCTGACATTGAGAGAGATTCCTTCTTGAACCTACTATTTCTTCCATCACACACACTGACATTGCCATTGACACCATGTGATCAATAAAAGTATTAACTGAAGTTTCCTTCAGACAACTCACTCTCGTTTGCCGCTATTAGAATATCTTGTCATCTCTGTTTGATAGATCACTTTTACACGAATGCTACCCACCTGCAACACCTGGAAACACCCATCGGATGGGTGGAAGAGCGCCCATGTAAAAGTCCATGAGCAGGTGGGTGCGCATGCCCGACTCACCCACCAACACCCACAGAGTGGCCGGGAGGGAGCCGGCACCCTCCATGGGTGAAGATGGGTGTTCAACACACAAGCGTCCGTGTAACACCCGAGCGTCCATGTAACACCAAAATCCCACCCACCCACGTGGGCAGGACTGGCGGGACCACAGCGTGCCGGTGCAAAGGATCACGCACATGGCACCATACAGACACGCCCACCGGGGGGACGCAGGAAGTCTGGTTGAGAGCCTTAAAGGAGGGCAGAACCAGGAGACACATGCACAGGCTCCCATGATGGTCAGGAGAAAAGCGAGCGATAAGACCAAGGGAGCCAATGCTGCCACATGCAAGGGACGGGACCAGGTGAGCACAGGGACCAAGAAGCACCCAGCGGGGATGCCCTGGCCAGGCGGTGCAGATGGGGGGGACGCCCCAGTCAGGCAGAGTGGGGGGACACCCCAGCCAGGTGGAGCAGGGGGGATGCCCTGGCCAGGCAGTGCAGATGGAGGGGGAACACGGCACAGCTAACCTCACAGCACGCCTCCTTGCACAAAGTCGAGGGCACACCGCAGCCGTGGCACCAACTGAGAATCCCCAGGTCAGCATATCTGCAGGGAGCAGCAGCAACAGCAAGGTGAGAGCGAGGGAAACTCTTCAACCTGGGACAGGAGGGCTCCCCCAGCCCTAGCGCTGTGACCGAAGGAACACAGGGCAGGCGGCAGCCAGCTAACCCATGTCTCTGTCTCCCCAGGAGAGCACCCAGACAACAGAGCACCGCACCACCATGGAGACAGCTGAGGAGGGCCCCCCAGACAGCTAGGTGAGTAGAAGGGCACCCCAGAGGGGAGGGGAGGCCTCACAGGGGCATGGAGGGGGGCAGAGGGACCAATAGTAACCCCAATGTAATACCCCCCACAGGAGACGACCATCTCCACAGCCACCACAGCTACCGGGTGGGCCCTATGCCACCAAGCCAGACGGCACACACACACATGGGTCCCCAAAGGGGGAGCCCTGGTCCAGGCAGGAGATCAGGGACTTCATATGCGTGGAGGAGGTCCAAAAGGGTCCAGCACGACCTGGTGCACAGCTAAAGATGAGACAGGTCTATGAAGCCATTGCCCAGGAGATGCAGCGGCAGGGGTACAATAGGGATGTCACCCAGTACATGCAGCAGGCAAAGGACTTGAGGTCCGGATATAAACATATCAAGGACAAGAGTCTCAAGTCTGACCGTGCCATGTGCACAGCCGAGTTCCAGGAGGAACTGGACAATTCCTCTGCATGGACAGGGCATCGTGGCCTCCCGCACACACAGCAGCGCCTTCGCATGGGGAAGACAGAGGGCCAACACACAACCCCCCTGATAAACCCCATGGAGCAGGGAGGGGACACTGCCTCCGTCAAGGCCAGCCAAGAAGCAGGAGGGCAGAACCCCATCTCACGGGGGACGAGGCACCCTGGGGATCCAACCACTGTACCAACACCATCCGCGTGCACCCATACAATCCACAGGACACCCGGCCATGGGGAAGGGGGGCATGCATGGAGCAAGCAGAAACCCAGGAAGGCCCCCAGGAGGTGGAGGAATAGGATTCAGGTACGACCGGCCCACAGGGAACGGGGGGGATGCCGGGCAGAGTCGCAGTGACCCCTCACAGCCCAAGGTAGTCTGGAGGTGCACAAGGTGGAGGTCATGGAGGAGGAGGTGGCCGAGGCTGGACTGGCTGCGCCCCTGCCACCATGTGAGTCGCACAGCCACAGTAGGGGAAACCGACCAAGGAGTCACAGGAGGGGCACGGCGTGGAGGTGGGCAGTGGAACAGGGTGGGAAGTGGAACAGGGTGGGGAGAGAGGCCCCCAAGGCCATGTGCCCCCAACTGCCCGTGCCGTACGGGGGTTGGGGTGCAGGGGGCAGGCGGGATGGGCAGTAGGCCCCACAACGGCCCACACGTACCACAGAACAGACATGGGCCCCACCGGCAGGGAGCCATGGCCGGGAGACGATCCCATAAGGGGGAGGACCGGGGAATACCACTGGGGAGGGAAGGGGAAGAGCATCCACAACAGGAGGGCCGCCCCCTGCAACACACAGGGAGCCACGGAAGGGGGCATCAGTGCACAATGGCTCACCGTACTAACACGGGAGGCACCCTCTCATGCACAGAACAACGACCCGCTTGTGTGAGGGATGCTGCAGCCAGCAACGTGGAGAGGAACCGGGAGATGCGGGCCAGGAACCGGCAGCGGAGGGAGGACCTGGGCAGGGAGCTGCTCAAGGAATCAAGATGGTTAGCTGAGGTGCACTCCCGGGAGCTCACACTCTCCAGAGAGCTCCTAAGAAGGGAGGGGGACAGGAACCGGGAGATCCTGGCCGTCATGATGGTGATGGCCCAGTCCCGCACCGAGCACCTCTGGGACAGGTGCCAGGCTGCCGCCCTCCAACATGAGCAGCGGTGCACCTGTGACAAGCTGGAGGGTCAGGCCACTAACCTCATGGACCTCATGGGGGAGGGGTTGGAGGCCCTGTGGTGGGACCCTCAGCACAACAGGGCCTGCCTGGCCGCAGATGGAGGACTGGCAGCTGACCAACACCATGGTGGCCCCCCACTGGTGCAGGTGCCTCCCCTGCACCTCGGCCAACCGTGGTTTCCCCAGAAACATCCCTTCCTGGGTCTGGTCCATGGGGTCCCCCTCCCTCACATGGGGCACCAGGAAGTGCCAGTGAGTCTGCCCTATCAGCCTGCACCCCTCCCGATCCCCCCAGCTGCTAAAATGACCCCTCCACTGGGAAGCGACAACCCCACCCCAGGAACCTTACACCCCAGGACCACCAACCACCCCAGGCAGCCACCCCACCCCCTCCGGTAAGGCTGCTGCACCTCTGGCCCCTGGGGGTTGGGGGCACAACCCCAGGGGGGGCATACGGGGAGGAGGGGGAATTGCATAAGACTATATCCCAGGAGGGACATGATGGAACAACCCACAGCAAGCTCAAGCAATGCACGAGACATGAAACACCCTCCAGTGAATGGTGCATGTGTAACAGCACAACAATCCTTTGGTAGAGCAGACTCGGTGCCCAACAACAGTGTTGTGTCACTGTCATTGGTTCAGTTGAGGTTGCTCCATGGCAAGTGTCTAGCTCCTGCGGGGGTGGGGGGCCCACAGGGTGCTCCTGGGACACTCAGTGGGCCATGGCCTGGTGTGGGAGGGAGGCAATATCACATGTGGAACTCTCACCCCAAACTTGTTTATCCTCGCAGGGATCTGCACCGGAGGCGGTTGTGGAGCAGCCAGTGGAGGACAGGGAGACCGGGCTGTCTGGTCGGCGATCACTGCAAGCAGCGGCAGCGAGGGCTCACTGGCCTGCTAGCCCCAGTGGCGCGGCCAAGCGGGGGTGAGGGTGCCCCAGATGTTGAACCCCACCTCAATGTACAGTACCCCCACGAATAAATGTGTTGCACTATTACCTCTGTCTCACTCCCTCTGTCCTGGGAACAGTGGTGGGGGGGCTGGCAGGGGGCCACCGGCAGGGAGAAGGCACGACACAGTGCCAGACCAGCTGATCAGGCCAGGGGGGCGGTCCAGCGGGGTCGCAGGCAGTCATAGTGCCTTGAACACGTGCACTCAGACCCTGAACAGGCGGCCAGGCAGGTGGTGGCGGGCGGGACAGTGCACCGGGGGGGGCACCCCGCAGTTGCCAGGGAAGGGAGGGCTCACACACTCAGGCAACCCACAGGACCCCTTCCCTGAACCCCCTAGCCCACACATGGCACAGAGGCATGGTTGCAGGTGACAGGTACTACCCAGCTTCATTGTTGGAGTGCACAGGGTCATGGACCGGGGTGTGGGTTGAGCATGGCCCTGTCGTCGGCCGCCTGAACACGGATGCTGTGGCAGAGGGAGTCCCTGTTCTCCTCAGAGATGCATCGGTATGCCCCGCCCTGGGCATGTTGGCACAGGGGGATGGGTCCTGCCCTCTGTACAGGCAGTGGGTTGTCCAAGGCAGCTCCTCCAGTCTCGCATACATTGTGCAGGATGCATGTCACCAGGACAAGGATGGGGGGAGGGAGGTTGTTGATGTCGAACGGGCTCCTGTTCATCAAGAGCCACCACCGCATCCTCAAAAGGCCAAAGGACTGCTCCACCATGCTGCAAGCTGATGGCAAGCACTCGTTGAACAGGCTGTGGTCAGGGTGTCGTGCCACTGGATAGGTCCTCATGAGCCATGGGCTGAGCCGGTAGGTGGGGTCTCCTATCACCACGGGAGCCATGGGAATGCCCTCTATCACACAGTATAGGTTGGTGGCGATCTCCCCGTCAAACACGCACGCGTAGAACGGGTACGCACTCAGTCTACGTGCGTCATGGCTCCTCTCGGACTGCCCCGTGTACACATCGATGAACAGGCCCCTATGATCGACCATGGCCTGCAGGTTGATGGAGAAGGCCTGCTTCCTGTTCATCTAGTCGATATTCACGTGCGGGGCCATATGATGGGGATATAGGTGCTGTCGACGATGGCCCCGATGCAATGGGGGAACCCCAGCTCCTCAAAGCCGTGTATCACCTCCTCAGGATCACGGAGCTGGATGACCCGCTAGAGGAGGAGCACCATGATCAGGTCACACTCATCATTGAGGGCTCTTCTCACAGTGGCCGTCCCCACCCCGAACTGCTCCCCCACGCTCCTGCAGGAATCTGGGGTGCCAGCCGCCACACCGCCATGGCCACTCGCATCCCTGGCAGCAGCGGTAAGTGCATGTTGGTGTCCAGCCTCCGTAGATGGGGGTTCAGGAGCTCACACAACCTGGTCAGGAGGGAGAGGGTCATCCTGAAGTGCTCCGACCATTCCTCATCCATCTAGGTGGCCAGCATGTTCTCCCACCAGTCGTTGGTGCGGGACTGCATCCAGTGCCTTCGCAGGGTCGGAAGGGTCATGCGGCGCCTGTGTGCGTTGAGCGACCACCAGTCCAGGAGGAGCCGGGCTTGCTGCGACACCATGGTACCTAACATGGCATTGCGACTAGCGGCTTTCCGCCTCATCCATCGCAATGTCGCCGCCCTCCTCAGTTTCGCTACTCTCCGACATCGTGCCCCCAGAAGGATGGTGCTGCACCCTGACTGGAGGAGCAGGGCCATCTGCTGGAGCACCATGCACAGCAGCATTAAGGCGGTGCCCAGGATTCTCAGCAGCACTTCCCTGGGCTGTGGGAGCTTGTCATCCAACACCATGGTTGTACAGCTCCCTGCTCCCAGGAACCCTCCGCTTGCACTTGGTGCAGCCCCTACGCATGCTTCTGTGTGGCTCATTCCCCCGGCCCCCATGCCCCCTGTATCCCAGGTGCACCTCTGTGATCTCCCTGCTCTGTGGTCCTGTTCTCTGTGCTCTGCACGAGCCAATGCACCTGCCGCTACACACCATGCCCAACAACCAGCAACGGGTCACTTATGTACCATGTAGCCCAGTCTTAGCTGGACACCAATTGGTACTGGACCAGGGGTGTGCCCCATGCTGCCACCGGGTCCCAGGCCAGGCTGATCATTCCCTACTGTGTGCCGGCTGCCTGGCCGCCGGGGAGGATGGGGGACTCAGCTTGTCTTTGGCCGCTGTACCCCACCCCGTTGACCGGCTCCAAGCACCCCGGGGTACCGGTGCATCCGCACCTGCTCATCATCAGTTCCCGCCATTGGCTGCCTTTGCATGCTGCAGCTGTGATCAGTGGGGATACGGTGCCTAGCTAAACTGCTTGGTCTGGCACTCTGCCCAGTCATGGCCTCACCCATCTGTCATCACCTGTGCTGGATCCCATTCGGCCGTTGTGTGGGTTGTGGAGTTCTGGCCACAGCAGGCTGGCCTATCTCAAGCATGCAAGGTCACTCCTGGGCATGGGGAGCTGATCTCTCCATGCTCGACCCAGCCTCTGCAGCCCTCCATTTCACGCCTGTTGCTTCTCTGGAGCAGACCTTGCTGCTGGCATGGCTGGTCATTGGGCAGGGATGGGGACAGGGAGGAGTAGTCTCCCTGTGAGGATATGCTGTTGACAACCCTATGGCTGAGCCCCGACGTGCAGCTCTTGGTGCGCAACCCTGTCGGTGGCTGATGGCTATCGACTCCTGTTGTGGTACAGGTGGACGATGGGACATCAGGTTGGAGCCCCAGCTTTACGGGGGCCTGCCCTGGAGCTAGGCTTCACCCACCTGTAGCAACTGCCTTGGGGCCAGCCACCTGTCTTTGTCGTGCCTTGGACTGCTTTGGAGGTTGTGGCCGCTTGCCAGCTGACAGCACATCCTGGGTACGGTCTTGCCTTGCAGTTCATGGGTCCCCTGGTTGTTGCCCTGTACACAGGGACCCTCCTGCATGCCCGCGACATCCCACGCCCACCCTCAGACATGGGGGCCCTCCTGCGGGACCTGGGCTTGCTGTCCCCTGATGTCGGTGGACCCCTCCTGACTGGGACCCCTACTGCTGTGGAGCTTGCTGCACTGCAATTGGTGCGGGACCTACCAGCTGTGCAGAAGGCATCCATCACTGCCGATCACCTCCTTCCCTGCTTCCTTGTGGATGCTCATATACACTCTTGGGGCTTCCGATGGGGCATGTTCATCTAGGAGGGTCTTGCGCAGGGGCCTGCATTCCGGGAGCACCCACTGGCCTGTCCCTGAGCTGTGCCTCACTACCACCTGCTCCCTGCCACCCTGCTGCCCATGACTGTGCACTGCCTAGCCCCCCCGTGATGCTGCACCACCTCTGCGCTGTCATCTGCATCCCTGATGCTGACTACCTGTTCCACCAGATCCAATCACCTCCTCTGGGTGTCCTTTGCTCCATCCCACTGGGGCTTCCGTTGTGCCCTCACCCACTGGCCGCTAGTATACCTGTGCCCTGCTGATGTGGTTCTTGTGACCGACCGAGTTCCTGCCTGCAACCCTTGCTCTGCCTCTCCTTGGTTGGGGGACCCTGTTCCCCTATCGCTAATAAAGTACTGTTCTGTTCTGATCTGTCCAGGCTTGCTTCTCTAATCTCTGGTGGTGTTGCCACCGGGTTGCCCCCTCCCCTTGGCATCCTACCTGCCCCCATATGTGTGGGTGTGTGCTGTGGGTGTGCTTGGTGTGTCCTTGTGGGCACCGGGGCTATGGGGTGGTACCCAGTTGTGTGGTGTGTGTTTCCCTGGGGGCGTCTCTGCTGGCCAGTTACACCTGCCCCTGGGCCCAAGGCGGTGGGTGGCCGGGGGGCACATCCGAGGCTCCCCTGTCCGTTGGTGCAGCCCCAGCCCTGCCCCGCCCCTCCCCTCTGCTGTCACCTCCTGTTGGTGCTGTCCATCTGCAGTTGTGGTGATGGATGGGCGGCAACATCAGGGGCACTGGGCGGTTGAGCGTAAGTAGGGGTGTGCTGGGCCTGGCCTGTTCCCCTCCAATCCCCCTTGGGGCAGAGGTCTGAGGTGTGCATCCGGGTGCTGTCTGTCTGCGTGTGGGGTGTTCCCCTGGTGCTGGTGCTGCCCCCGGTCCTCCCATAGCCCGTTGGTGCAGCCGTTCCTCATTGCCCTGTCCCTTCTCTCCTGCAGCTCCTGTTTTTGTGCTGCTGGCAATATTGTGGCTGGGTGGGATGGTCCTGTAGCTCGAGCAGGTGGCATGGGACCTGCAGGTGGATGGGTGGGTGGCTGTTTGATGCCATTTGTAAGTGTGCTGCCCATTTGCTAGGCCCTGTCCTTGTGTGGCTCTGTGGGGGGTGCTGTTCCTTTGGACCCATGGCCGGCTCTGATGGCTCTCCCCCTCCTTCTGTCCCCTGAAGTGAAAGCCATGATCGCGGAGTGCACCTGGGAGCAGGGGGAGGTCTTGGAGCTCCTCCTGCATGTTCTGGAGTGACTTCACTGGCTGGACCATGCGCAGGATGAGTGCTGGTGCCAGGCATGGGGTCACTGGCCCTATTGATTGGGGATTGTCCTGGCCCTGCTGCTGCCATTGATCCCCCCCCCCTTCTGTTTCCCTGTCCCCCTGCACTGCCCTGTTGTTCCCCGCTGTTGTTTGTTGTTTTATTATAGTCTGTTTTGTTCCTTACTCATGTGTATGCTGTGCTTTGTGTTGACCTCTCTCTTTGGCCAGGCACCTCTGGGGGGTGTTGCGTGGTTCCTTGGGTGGTGTGGGTGCTTTTCTCCCCCTTGCCCCCCATGGCCTGTATGCCCATCCCTCTGTGCCTCTGTTGCTCGCTGTGTGTGGGGTTCTCTGCTGGGGTGTGTGTGCCCATGGCGCCAGGCTATCTGGGCTCCGTGCTGGGGCTAGGTGGAGCCAGCTCCTTTGTAGCTGCTATCATCCCTGCTCCCTCCTGCCCTGCCTGTGCAGGTCCTGGTGGCTCAGGGGCGGGCCTGCATTGCGCGGCTTCATTTACCCTCAGTCAGCCATGTTGTGCTGTCGCTGTGTCGGGCAGGGCTTCCCCAGCGTTCCCGGTCCTGGCTGTCCAGTTACTTGCATGGGTGTTTGCTGGGTGCTTCCTGGGATGGGTGTTTGGCCACTGGGTGTTTGCCAGCTCCTCCCCTTTCCATCTCACAGCCACCCGCAACGATGTCCATGTACCAGTCTCCCTTCTTGGCACTGCCAGGTGTTCGCTGAGTGTGCTCACCCACCCGTCCACACCCATCTCCACTGATCAGCGCTGCTGTGCCGTCCATGTAAAAACGGCCATAGTTACAATGAATTTTGCAGCTTATATGAAAGCAGATAACCTCTACATAGGAATGGTACAGAACATTTAGCAATCAACAATTGATACTGAATAAGAATTAATATGTATGCAAAGCAGAGCCACTTTATCAGAGGAATTTTTGAGAAGTTTGGCAAGAATTTACTGTACTTGACTTAATGGAATTCATGATCCCAAATTATGACTTTACAAATGAAACCCCCACTTCCCATCAATGATGGGAAAAATATTCCACTATATTTTTCCGGTTCCAAAAATGCAATGTTTCATAAAATGAATTAGTAATTGTTTCAACATGGAGGCTTGCCAGTGTTAAGTCCATGCAGGATCAGGGTCCAAGCAATACTCAGTCAGGGAATTAGTCCAAATGCTCCCTTTATTTAAGGCAGCTGCATATAGTCTCTCATACTCTAGGTCAAGCTAAGCAACCCCTGTCTGCTGGCCTCTCTTATGCCCAAGCAACCCCTGTTGCCTTTAAGACTTCCAGCACCCTTCACCTGCTCCTGGGCAGTCTCCTTTATGTTCACCTCCTTCTATCAGGAGTATTCCCAAGTCTCTAACTGGGCTTCACATAGAGCTCTTACTCTGGCTCCTGTTCCCCTTAGAAGCTTTCCCCAGACTGACTGCTCTCACTCACTGGCCCAACACATTTGGGGTAATTTCAGATCTGACAGGCCCAGAGGTCTGCCATTCTGAATCCCAGACCGGGATTGTTCTCTGATTCCAGTCCGTGATGAAGCCAGCCATCCTTCAGACATTCCGGCTCCATCACTGTGGGGAATCGGGAAGGGACTGCGCAGTGGGACAGGCGGCCGCTCATCCCCTCCCCCCCCGCGCTCTCTCGGCTTCCCGCCCACGGGGAGACAGGCGGGTGCAGTGGCCAATGAGGTTGCTGCACCCGACCCCGTCCCATGGTTTGGGGCCTGATTCTAGGACAGGGCTCGCGAGGAGATGTGCAGCCCCGCCATTTCTTGCCCCCATCCCGGATCATGGTCACTCTAACCACGGTTCTCGATGGCCGGCCGGTGGTCAAGAACCGTGGTCAAGCTTGATCCCGGTCAGGGGTTCACCGTGGTGAACATCTGGCCGGGACCAAACAAACATTCCTGGAAATGCCACCACCACAGGGAATCCACTGGGGCTCACTGTGGTGAAAGGCATTTTCTGTAACGTCTGAAATTACCCTTGCACAACTCCATGGCAAGACTGATCACAACTGCCCCACAACTCACTCAAAACTGCTAACTGGTAATGACCACAACTGGTAACTCACTTACTTCCTGGCTCAGTCACTTCCTTTATATGAATTTTAAATTTAAAAAATATGCTGAGCCCCACCTCAAACACACTGACTTCCTGTCAGCAGCCATCTTGGGACTTGCCAGCAGTCATTTTTCCTCCTTACCCAGGACACAGTGGCCCTATAACAACATAACTTTTTTTCTTAATTCAGTATTTTAGCTCAAGTACTTTTGGCTATTGTAAAAACTTTTGAGATATTTATCCAGCACATAAAATTAACATTGTTACTTTCTGAGATTTGTTTACTGAGTACAAGTCAAATAAACATGCCAAATCAAATCCCAATTGATTTAGGGTATTGGAGGTTTTTTTCAGAAACTTTTCTGGAAAATCCACATCACCACTCCCATTTACTGAAGAAGCCTGCTGTTGCTGAGTAGTAGAGAGTCTTGCAACACCCAACCTCTTGTTAGGTAAATTCTTTTTTCGTTGTCTCACTCTTGAAATTATTTATTTGAAAAGATAATTGCAGGACTTTAGAAAAGGAAAGCTTATTATTGCAGCCACACAAGATTGGGCGGCAGTATCCCACTTTGGGCAATGTTAACATGCAATGCAGTGGCTCATATGCCCGGCAGCCAGCAGATGTTCACCCGGTCTTGAGGCAGGGTAGGCAGGCAGCTAACATGTGATGCGTCCTCAAAAAAAGTCCAGAGACAAATTGCATGTTGGTATTGCCCAAAGTGGGATAATCGTGGCCAAAGTGGGTTAATAGGCTGCCTACGGTGTGACTGGGCTGTGCAGCCCTGCCATAAGGCAGGATCTGTAGATTGGGTCAAGAGGACTGAGCTCCTTCGGCCATGCCTAACAGCTAATCATGGGGGAGGGGGACCTTGGAGTAGTGTGCACTCTCTTCCCAGGTCCCTTATCCTAATCAACTGTTGAGTGGGTGGTAGGAGTATGCATACTCCTCCCAGGCTCCCCTTCCCCAATCAGCAGTGGGAAACTGGGTGCATGATCTTCCCCGGTCCCATCCCATGTGATCATCTGTTGGGCAAGGGAGAGGAGTGCCCACGTTCCTTCCAGGCTCCCCTCTGCTACAGTCAATTGTTTGGCAGGGGAAGGAGCACATGTATGCTCCCCCATTCCTCCAACAGCTGTCTAGTGACAGTGGGCCCAATTCTACAGCGCAGCTGGAATCCAGGCATCCAGCCCCATGTGACTGGCTCCGCAACCTGCCCCAGGGTATGGAGGGGCTGGTGATGGCCGCAGGTTGCTTTACCCACCAGGCCAAACTGTAGCAGCTGCAAGTTCCTGCCCCAGGGTGTGCGGGGGATTGGAGCTGCCCCAGCTCATGTAGCTGCATCATATATCTTTTTAGAAAGCTTCACATCACACTTGAAAAATATTCAAATAAAAACATGACAGCCTCAGAGTATTTTCTTTAAAATAGTAAATAACATCCAAAATGAGAAATGCATATTTGTCCATCTGTGTGTTTTGTAAGCATAATGACAAATTTGTTGATTTGATACCATGGACATTAATAAAATCAAAGGCCTGCCAGTATAATCTTTGTACATAACAGATTATACTAATTATCTTGCAGGGCCAAATTTAAATTTTAAATGTTAACTCATTTATTTATTTATTTATTTATTTATTTACAATATTTAATAACCTGCCACTCCTGCTAAAAGCAGCTTGGGGCAGCATACAAAACCATATTAGTATTAAAACAATACCAACAATAAATTAAAAACTATATAAAAACTAAAACAAATGGTGGTTTGAAAAACTCCCTCCCTCAAATCCCTACCCAGCCCTTCCACTCTCATCTCCTCCCCACCATCAAAGGCCTGTTGGAACAACCAGGTCTTACAACAGCGCCAGAAGGAGAGGAGATCCGGGGACTGGCGGACTTCATCCAGGAGCTAATTCCATAATTATGAATTATGGTGCTATGACCGAGAATGCCCACTCCAATATGTCCCCTCATCTAACACAGGGGACCTCCAAAAGGGCGCCCCCAGCCGACTGCAGAGGCTTCTCCAGGATCAAGGAGGTGAGGTGAGGTGAGGTGATCCCGCAGGTAGGCAGGGCCTAGACTTTGTAGAACTTTAAATGTAAGAACCAACACCTTGAATTGGGCCCAAAAGACTATAGGCAGCCAGTGGAGCAAACAGCACCGGTGTAATGTACTCCCGGTTTCCCGACCCCACAAGGAATTGGGCCGCCACATCCTGCACCACCTGAAGTCTCCAAGCCATCACCAGGGGTAACTCCATGTGGAACGCATTACAGTAGTCCAATCTCTAGGTAATAAATGCACGGATGATGGTGGCAAGGTCACAGTGTAAAATGTACGGCCACAGTCGACATGCCAGGTGCAGCTGACACACCAGGTGCAATGATGACCTGCAGCCAACGGGCTAGGTCATCTTTAATGACAGCTGGGAAAGATTTTTTAAAAAAACTCTTATAAGAAAACAGCAAGGCTAGGAAAAATCACAATGGATACGTTAGGTATGATGAGATGCTTATTGTATGCTAGTAGTCCTGTGTACCCTAAAACATTCACACACCCTCAGGTAATCTAGCTGTACTTTGATGTCATCCTAGAAGTAATGCTTTTGAGTGGGCACTCTGGTGCTTCTGGGAATCACACTGAAATACTAATCCATCAGTACTTTCAGTTCTGCAAGTCATCGTCTCTCTTACCTCAGAGAACACATTGGTATTTCTTCTGCTTCTCTCACCCATCCTATTGTAATGAGTCAGTTGGTCTTAACAAACATGATGGTAACCTGCTGAGGCCCGCAAGCCACTAGCACATTTGTTGTGCCAGCAGACGTTGGCTTGGGATTGTTCCTGGACATGAAAGTGTCCTCTGCAATCACAGCCCAGTCTAAAGTCCACCCAACTGGGCCAGAGCGGGCTACAGCAGTCTGTCTTGTCTGTTTCAGCCTGCCGTGACCTGGCCCAGATTCGGTCCACCATGGCTGACTGCCATGGCAGTCATCATTGGCTGATATGGCTGCCTGTCATGATGGGGGGCAAGGAGGTGGGTGCAGTGCAGGGACAGGGACAGGCAGTTGCATATTTGTGACCTCTCACCACCCTCCTGATAGCCTGGCCACTGGCACATTTGTTGTGCTGCCCGACCCGGTCCAGACAATGTTGGCAGCAGCTTCCTAACCAGGGTCAGGTCATGACAGCAGCGCTCCACCATCATATTTGTAAGCACTCAGTGTGTTCCAAGGAATGTATGGTAGGCACTGCTTGTAAAATCCTGGCCCCTAGTGTTAGGTTCTTTAACAGAGGCTTACAACACACAATCGATGCTAAAATCTTCAGATTGGCTTCATCCCGTTTGTCCCCATCTAGAAGCACCTAGGATGCTGTGAATGGAGCTTGTGCAAGAACAGTGCTTTGAGTATTTGAGTCAGAGGCCACAATCCTCATTTGCTGACACACTGAAAGGAGACAGGACACCAAGTGTTGGGTTTAAATGGCCACATTCTTTATTAAACCAGATTGTAGGAGTGGGAATTCCGGTTCTCCCGAGAACCAATATTGACGGTATTTGGGTGTATCGGCTTAATCCGATATTTACCTGTACCGGCATACCGGATTTTTAGCACTGGCCGCTTTACCAGATTTTTTACATTGCGGCCGTTGAAGTCAATAGCTGCAATGTAAAAAATCCTGTACATGGCCAATGTTAAAAATCTGGTATGCCGGTACAGGTAAATCCGGTACCAGGGAGATCCAATACCGATGCCGGTAAATCCTGTATCTGGTATTCTCCCCAGTGTCCCACCCCTACCAGGTTGTAAGAATTGCAATTAGGTGGGTAAAATTGCCTAGAGCGATATGGGTCCAGTACTTGAGCATCATCCTAACATCAACCAAACAGGGGTGGTTTCAATGTACCATCGATTACCACCCCTCAAACCAAACAATGTCTCCCCTCATCATGGCACTTACTGCATGCGAGGAGGACCAAACTCCTTCCGTAGTTGAGTAAGGAGGAATGGGCCTGCAGTCGTGGGAACATACGTCTCCCTACCACCCTCACTGACCCCCCTCCCAGGGATTCCAATCCACCGGTTGCCATACCCCTGCTTTTCCGGTGAGTGTGACCTCCCCATCTCTTAAGGAGATGACTCAAGCTTATCAACTTCTAATCTATGTTTTAACTGTACTGGAGTACTGGACCCCTGACACTAAGGGCTCGTCGGGTCTACCCGGATCTACCCAGATGAGCCCAACCCCCACCTTCCTAAATACTTCTACAACTCGCTCCAACAATTCTCTAAAACCTGCTCTAGCTTTTCTTTCAGGGCCTTCAGGTAGTATTCATTTCCCTCAGGTGACAAATCTACCCCATCTCGGTGGAACAACTCTGGCCGTTTATGGGACAGGGCGTAACTGAAAATCCAATCACCACCCAAATTTACTAACCACCTCCCCACGTCCTTATTGATGTTCTTCCGGGCCTTATCTATCTTCCTGGGGTGAACCCCTCTTCCCCACGAGATCCGCTCTACCAGATCTGTCCATATAATGAAAGCGGATGGGAAAAGACACTTTACTTCCCATACATCCCCTTTGATAGTTCTAATAAGGTGTACACCATTGACTTGGGGTAAGTCATTCTCACCCAAATACAGGATGATGACGTCGGGAGGTTGTCCCCTATAAGGCCTACTGAGTGTTGGTGATGCCATCTCATGCCACCCCAGCCATCCAGTGGCTCTCAGAACATGCTGACAGGCCAAGCTGTGTTCCCCATCTGGTCTGACTGGCCTCCTTGCCAGCCCAGTGCACCAGAATGTGTCCCACAATCCAGATCTGCTTCCATCACCGAGGGGGTTCACCTGAGAACAAGAAGAAAATTTTATGACTGGCTGTGGTGCAGGGGCCGGCGGATATAAGACTGGAAGGCACTGGACTGCCATTGACCTACTGCTCTTATACCGTGGTATGACAATCTAGCCGCTGCCACAAAGCTGGCTGCCCCTATCCAGAAGGAATGGGTTCCATACTGCTCAGTCGGCAAGCCCAATCATGCTACAGCAGTCTGCATGACAGACGCAAATGGTACCTAGTTAACAGCTGCCCGCCCACGTATCAGAGAAGGGGGCCAGGGACCCTTGGGCATATGGTAAGGTATACCTTGACTGCCTGTACTGGGCAGAGATCGGTTCTCTCAGACAGGGTATAAGCCTAACCACTTGCCCCCTACCCCTCTGGTTAGTTTTTGAGCGGCGGATCAGTAAGGACATATGCGCTGACTCAATGTGCGTATCTTTGATATTAAGCGCCCTACCTGTATTGTCCCTGGCTGACTTGGACACAAGTTCACTCACATAGAAGGCCCCAAAGAATGCTAACTTAGATGCTGTACTAAACAGAGAAATTTGTAATTATCAAAACAAACATGATGGAGGACACCACAGAGGTCCAACAGTACAGTGGGGGTGACGGGTGCCCTTTGATCACGGGTCTGGCCCCGCTCTCTGGACCAGCTCTCCAAGAGGCGCCTGGTGAAAAAAAACCTGTCGGAGGGTGGGTGCCCAGCCAGATTACTCTTGAAACCCAACGCCACCAATTTTCCGGCTATGGTGCCAGTGCCACCCCATTCCACCTGAGCTGGAGGGTGAACTGGAGCATTTGTGACTCGGGGATCGGGAAACCTAATTCCCACCTTGCACCTGCTGAAATTCCTGAAATTGGTTCCTGAAATTGGCAAAACGCCCGATCATAAGTTGCCCTTGTTCGCAGGACCAGCAATCCTTGCACTGAAGAGTGGAGTTCTAGGACCCAAGGCTCCACAACGATGGTGGTGTAGAAGAAAACTCTCATACTCACAAGCTGCTGGTGAAAATCTGTCAGAGTTTAATGATCTCAAAGCGCTAAGAGAGAGAGAGTAATGAACCTATGCAAAGATTCAAAACTGGTCTCTCGAGCAGAAATTACATAGGTATTTTATAGATACTGGTTCAAAGCAAATAGATAAAAGTTGTCAATCAAAATAACGTCATACAAAGTGAAAGGCTACAGCAATTGTTTACATAATCAGTAAGTATGTTCCCAAACAATATGGCTATCCTAAAAGTCTAAACAATAGAATTAGTTTATGCAGCTGCAAGGTTATCTATCTCTTATCTACTTGAAAAAGGAACAGTGTGAAACTGTCCTCAGTCTGAATGGTCAAGGTAATTAGCTTTTGTTAAGAAGGCTAAAGTTTATTTCAGCAGAGGATGATTCTCTTTACCCGACATCCATCTGTCCTCCATTTTACTCTGGTTCTGTTCAGTTTTCAGTCCATAAGGGTCTTATTATAAAAATTCCTGCACAGTGGCAACGGTTCTGGGTTCACCCTGGCTCGGGTGGCCAGCAGACAGAAACGCTCCATCTGGAAGCGAGAGAAGGCGTTGGTGACACCATTGTCAAAGCTGGGCACATGTCTGGCCGGGAAAAGAATATTGTAGTTTAGACAGATGAGCACAAACACCCTCACTAGCTTCATTACTATTGGGGAGCGGGAGGACAAGGTGTTTATGACGTGCACAACAGCTAAATTGTCACACCAAAAAAGCACCATGTGGTTTGCTAACTCTTGCGGCCATAGGTGCACTGCGAGTACAATGGGGAATAGCTCGAGGAATGTAAGGTCTTTTGTGACCCCAGATTCACTCCACTCATCCAGCCAGGGGGCCACCACCCACCAGTCCCTAAAATACACTCCAAACGTGGAACTAACCGCTGCATCGGAGTGCACCTGCAACTCTGCCTCAAGCAACAGCTGTTCCCGCCAGAAGCTGACACTGTTGAAATTTGCCAAAAATGATGTCCAAGACCCCAAATCCTTCTTCATTTCCTTGGTAAGCCTAATGTGGTAGTGCAGGGGGGTTGCCCCCCAACTTGGCATACAGGCGGGAGAAAAAGACCCGTCCCAGTACCACCACCCTACAGGCAAAATTAAGACTCCCAATTAATGTTTGCAGGGGTATGGGCCATCACCTTGGTAGCCCGCAGGTGCTCCTCCACCTTGTCCTGAAGGGATCTCAGCTTGTCCTGGGGTAGGCGAGACACTGATGCTACCATGTCTAGCTCTATCCCCAGATAGGTCAGCCTCATGGCTGGCTCTTTGGTCTTCTCCAGAGCCAAGGGGACTCTCAGTTCATCCGCCATCCTCTGGAAGGTCCGCATTAGTGCCAAACACTCGTTCATTCCAGCCCGTCTGATGAAGAGGAAGTCATCTAGATATTTTGTGACTTCCCCCGCATCAGCCCACTGCCACACAATCCATTCAATGAGGATGCTGAACCCCTCAAACACTGAGCAAGAGATGGAGCACCCCATCAGCACGTGGAGCACGTGGTGATCGATTTGGCTGGGGGCAAGCTAGGGGTGCTGCTGGTGTACCGGGCCCCTTCATGCCCGGCGGCATCCCTTACCGCTCTAGCGGAGCTGGCCTCGGAGGTGGTGTTGGGCTCCCCCAGGACTTTGGTTCTGGGGGACTTCAACGTCCACGCCGATGCCGGCCTTGTTGGGGCGGAGCGGGAGTTCATGGCCGCCATGGCAACTATGAACTTGTCCCAGGAGGTGATCTGCCCGACCCACGTGGGGGGACATACCCTCGACCTGATCTTCGGCTCTGGCCTTGAGGCGGGGGGTCCGGTTGTGGGGGAGGTGACAGCGGTGCCCTTGTCGTGGACGGACCATTACCTCCTTCAGGCCGGTCTTTTAGCGCGCCCCCTCCAGAAGGGGAAGGGACCAGTTAGGATGGTCCGCCCTCGGAGGCTGATGGAACCCCAGCGGTTCCAGGAGGTCCTGAGGGAGCTTACCCTGGATGTGGACGGTCACTCTGTGGATGAGCTGGTCCGGCATTGGAACATCTTGCTGGAGGAGGCCATTGACAGGGTGGCTCCGAGGCGCCTTCTGCCTCGGTCTCGTCACCGCAGGACCCCTTGGTTTACTGAGGGGCTGCGGTGTATGAAGCGTGTGGGCAGGAGGCTAGAGCGACGCTGGCGTCGGACTCGGTCTGTCTCCGATCGTCTTCTCCATAGGGCCCATTTGCGGTCCTATGTGGAGGCTGTGAGGACGGCGAGGAAGGAATTCCTCGCCGTCCTCATAGCGTCTGCGAAGTCGCGTCCAGCGGAGCTGTTTCGGGTGGTGCGGGGGCTGGTTAGTCCGGCCTCCCTCCGCCTGGATGGGGACTTGTCCCGGGCCCGCTGTGAGGAGTTTGTCATCTACTTCGCAGACAAGATTGCTCGGATTCAGGCCGATTTCGACGCTGGGTTGATAGCAGTAGGGGAAGAGCGCGGGGGGGCGGAGGGTCCGTCTGGTCCATCTTTATGGGGCGAGTTTCAGGAAGTGACGCCTGCCGATGTGGTGGATGTCCTGGGGTCTGTGAGGGCCACGTGTTGTCAACTAGATCCATGCCCGTCCTGGTTAATAAAAGCTTCCGGGGAGACGTTGGGGACGGTGCTGGCGAGGGTGGTGAATGCGTCCCTTCGGCAGGGGAGGTTGTCGCCTTGCTTAAAAGAGGCTGTGGTGCGCCCCCTGCTGAAAAAACCATCGTTGGACGTAGACGCGCTCGCCAGCTACCGACCTGTCTCTAACCTTCCCTTTTTAGGGAAGGTTATTGAGCGGGCAGTGGCGCTCCAGCTCCAGGGTCATCTAGATAATATCGGGCTCCTTGACCCTTTTCAATCTGGGTTCCGCCCCGGCTATGGCACCGAGACGGCGTTGGTGGCCTTGGTGGACGACCTCCGCCGGGAGATGGATGCGGGATGTTCGACATTTCTCATCCTGCTCGATCTCTCGGCCGCTTTTGACACCGTGGACCATGGGCTGCTGTTGAGACGACTGCGTGACCGGGGGGGTCTGGACGGGACTGTTCTTGAATGGTTCCGTTCATTCCTCTCGGGGAGGAGCCAGCGGGTGGTGTTGGGGGAGGAAACATCGAGCCCCCGCGCCTTACCGTGTGGCGTTCCGCAGGGATCGATCTTGTCTCCATTATTATTTAACATCTATATGCAGCCCTTGGGGGAGGTCGTGAGAGGGTTCGGGGTGCGATGTCACCAGTATGCTGATGATACTCAGCTGTACCTCTCGTTTTCTACCGACCCAGACCCTGCTGTCTCGGTGCTATCCCAATGTTTGGAGGCCGTGGCGGATTGGATGCGGCGGAGCAGACTGAAGCTCAACCCAGATAAGACGGAGGTGATGGTGGTGGGGAGGGCGAAGGGGGTGGTGGCCCCCCTGGTTGGGGGGGTTTGCCCCCCTGTAGCTCAGCAGGTCCGGAGTCTGGGGGTCATATTGGACGCAGACCTGCGGCTGGAGCGGCAGGTGGAGGCAGTCGCTAAGGCTGCCTTCCGCCAGCTTTATCTGGTACGTAGGCTGCGTCCGTATGTCTCTGGCCCGGACCTGGCCTCCCTCATCCATGCCTTCGTCACCTCGCGGCTCGACTACTGTAACGCGCTCTACGTGGGGCTTCCCTTGTTCTTGGCCCGGAGGCTGCAGCTGGTGCAGAATGCGGCGGCCCGTCTTCTTACGGGGACGGGTCGCCGGGAGCACATTACACCGGTGCTCCGAGCGCTGCACTGGCTGCCGATAGTGTGCCGGGCCAAGTTCAAGGTCCTAGTAATGATCTATAAAGCCCTATACGGCCTTGGCCCCTCTTACCTTAGGGACCGCCTCGCCCTTCGCGCCCCGGAACGACTCCTGCGGTCTGCCGGGGGTGCCCTCCTGGAGGTCCCCCGTGTTAAGCGGGGGGCCACGATGGAGCGGGCATTCTCGGTGGTAGGGCCGCGGCTGTGGAACTCCCTTCCGGAGGAAGCTCGCCTGGCCCCAAGCCTTTTGACATTTCGGCGGAACTGTAAGACCTGGCTGTTTGCCCAGGCCTTTGGGAGGGAGGGGGGGTGATTTTTAATCCCCCACCTATATATTTATTTATGATTATACACTGCCCTGTTTTATTGATATATTTTATATTTGTATTTTAAATGTTTTAAAACTGTTTTTATTGTTGTTAACCGCCCCGAGCTGCATTGCAGGATGGGGCGGTATAAAAATCTATGAAATAAAAATAAATGAAATAAATAAAATCAGCATAGTCTTATCGTAATAATACCACCCCTTAAAATGGAATCCCAGGAGAGGAAAACTCTCTGGGTGGACCGGCAGCAGACGAAATGCTGACTTGACATCGCACTTAGCTAATATGGCTCCCGGTCCACACAGCCGGACAAGTGCAAGTGCTGAGTGAAACGAAGTGTATTGAACCAAGACAAGCTCCCTCGGGATGGAGTCATTTACCGAGCCACCCCGCGGGTGAGACAGGTGGTGAATCAGCCGGAACTCACCTGGGCCTTCTTTGTTGCCACCCCAACAGTGAGAAGATGACCATGTTGGAGAAAGGAGGGGCTAGGAAAGGGCCCACCACCGAACCTTCCGCTCGTTCCTTATCAATTTTCAACACATTCCAATTAACCTGGGTCTTCGGGTGCGATAAAATATCAGTTCAGGGAAAGTGCAGGCCAGGGATAGTATGTCTATTGTCTAATCATGCTCATTAGCTTAGGGTATATTAGTGGGAAACATTTGTGCTACATAGATAGTTACATTTGTATTTAAATGTATACATATTTTTAGGATTTAGATGTTGAATCAAAATCATTTCCTGCAACTTCCATTGGAAGCTTTTTATCCAAATATTAGTAATCTTTAACTCTTCATAATGTATGGCTCTATTATGAATGACTCCAGAAAATGAAACCAGTCATAATGTATGGCTCTATTATGAATGCAGAAAATGAAACCAGTCCTTCAACTGTCTTGCTTCAAACCAGCACATTGGGCATTTTTAGACACACATTAAAGTTCCAGATGTTTCAGTCTTCTGGGTTTACAAGTCCACAAGTAAGTTCTGGATTCATTTTTCACATACACACACTGCCCTGCGGCAGTTCTTGGATGCAGTCTTCACACAAACACTGCCCTAAGGCAGCCTAAAGTAGCCACAGCTGTAGACGTGACAGGCTGTCATGGAAACCAAGTGACCACAGCTGCCTGGAGCAACGCAATTTACCAGGAGAACCTTTTACACACAAAAGTTCTGGGGGAAGTTTCACGCAGGATGTTTAAGATCTGGATGAGTGATTTAGACACACAGAAAGTTCTGGATGTTACAGCAAACATCCAGGAGAAATGTGTGTCTAAAAACAACCAGTAGTGTCAGCTTTATATTATTGGAGTGACACAAAAGTAGGGCCTGGCCCAAAGTTGACTTCAGCTGCCCTCTGTTAAACTTGCATTTGCCTATATAAGAAAATTAAATTGCATCAGTGTAACTGAAAATAGAATTGGTCCTGCATAACTATTATTACTAGTGGTGATGCACAAATGGAGGGAGGGGAAAAGGAGGAGATCCATCTAACAGATTCTGGGATACATTTCCAAGTCAAACAGTTTAATAACTAGGAGTGTGAAGCAGGCACCCCATTTGTTTTCTTTATGGTTTCATTTCCATTTACAAAAACTCCATTTTCAGTGATTTTCATAAAGGAAAATGTTCGTTTTTGTTTAATTTTTTTATTTATTTTTATTAAAAATAAAAAATAAAAAAGTCAAAGATCACCATGCATGCACAAAACAGCCATCAGACCATTCTGTGTACGTGCAACCTTTTCCTAAAATGGTGACAGCAGCATCAGCGCCATTTTGGGAAAGGGCTGGCGTGCATGCGCTTACCAGCTGCTCTTTTTCAAAATGGTGCAACTGTCATTTTGAGGAAGGCCACGTATGTGTAGAATAGCCCGTGCATGCAGTTTTAAAATTTTTATTTTGGTAATGAAAACAGACATTTTTCTTTGCTTTCATCTGTTTTCACTACCATCAGGCCATCATTAATTGTAGTAATTAAACTAAAATGCATTGCACATCCCTATAAATAACAAGAAAGAGCATCTTTTTACGTGGAAGTGGAGAAAAATTGATACAGAATCTTTGAGAAATAATAAAAATGGAACTCTACAATGCCATTTTTATACCATGGGTGCAATATTGCAAGCACGGAAGTCAATGTCAAAACTCCAATGACTTTAATAGTGGAGTAATGTCTCGTCAATTTCAAAGGCTAATCAGACTTACTACATCGGACACGTAGAAAGTTCCTGTTCAGCTCTGTAAAAATAAACCTGAATATTAAACTATCAATATATTCAGGGTGATTTCAGACGTTACGAGATCACAGTGAACCACGTTGAATACCCACCTGTGGTCACTGTGCCTCGAACGTCTGTTTGGCGGCCACCAGATGTTCGCCATGGTCAATCCACACATGGGGTCAATTTCAACCACGCTTCCTGGGCTCCCCAAGGGACTTTCCCGGGAAGCGTGGTGAAAGTGATCCCTGGTGGGGACCAAAAAAAAGCACGTCTGGTCGGGCGCCACGGCCCGGGATCACGGGCGGGATCCCGGGCCGTGACGAATTCGGCCAGACGCTGTGGCCCCATTGGCCCCATCGCCCGTCCATCTCCCCAGAGGGCGGGTGGCAGGGAGCGTGGAGGGGGCGGGGCCTTGCGGCCGCACGTTGCGCCACACGGCCCCGCCCCCTCCCAGATTCCCCGCCGGGATCCCCCGGCACGTCTGATACGGCGTGACGGGGTCATCCCGGTGGGGGATGAATGGGTTGTTTTCGGTACAGGGCCAACCGGCCCCGTAACATCTGAAAACACCCTCAGATAGATAGATAGATAGATAGATAGATAGATAGATAGATAAAACAAAAGGAATAGCTAAAACAATTGGAGGCCCATTTCCTCCCTCATTTTTTTCTATTACTAATGAGATAATTTGTGTTATATATTGAAGCAGACTATTGAATCTGTTTATATGAATCTGTAGCTATACTTCCTTCGGCAGTTGCCTATATTGAATCTGCTATTCAGTGTTCATGTGTATGCCTCTCTCCAAGATGGCATCACCTATAACTAGCACATTACAACTTGTGTGTGTGATGTAGTTTTAGTCTGAGTCACCAGTACTGAGACAAAGATGAATTTCTGGGAAAATTGCATCTCCCTTTATTAAAGGGATTGTGAGATCCAAGTAAAGGCAAGTGATTGTGAGATCCAAGATCAAGGTCTGTGATAGGGNGGTGGGGTTAACATCCCCCCCCCCCCCAACACACACCCTCTATGTATGGGGATGTCCTGACTGGGGTCTTCGTGCTGAGTGAGTGTTTATTCTGGGGTCTGGGTTACTAGAGATCAAGGATGATTCCTGGGACCCTGAGTGCCCAGTCCCTGCAGAACAACCCTCCTCCCTTCCAGAGGTAGGGTTTGCCTCGACCTTACCTCTACTGGGGTCCCGAACTATGGTTTTCCTAGAGTTCTGGCCCAGGATTTGCCAGGTAAAAAGGTGTGGCTGAAGGCTCCCTTTGCAAAATGTCTTTATCCAAGAAGCTTTGCCTTTCCTTTGTCTAGTCCATTCTCCTCTCCAACCACCCCCTTTGGCCTTTATATGAGCCTCTTTATAGTCCCAGTTGGCGCCAATTTGGCTCCTTTGCTGCCTCATTAACTTGTGCTCCAGGCTCTGCCTGGCGCCAGCTGAAGACATCATTGTTTTACCAACTGGGTTGCTAGGTAGTTCTTCAGTCTGCCTCCTAGTGTTTGTCACTGTCCGTGCTGTCTTGGCATCATAAGGTCTTCTTTCATCACTTGTTGAGCAGGGATATCTTGTATCATACCAACGCTTAGAAAGAAAACAGCAGTTAACTCAATCCAAATACTTACTAAAACTGTTGAGCCTTTTATTTACATTATACAAGACATACTTTTAAAACTAGAAAACAACACTATTGAATTTCACCATGTTAGCAGCCAAAATACAAAACAAGCTAAGGCAGCTAGTGTTTGGAGAAAAAAAGACTAGAGCAAAGAATTACAGAAAATATATATTTATTTATTTTTTAATTGCCAAATGTCTTGGCTTTTTCATATACCTTTCCCCTGCTATCTTTCAGTTGTATGCATGGACAAGTTTTTATTGCAGTCCTACAAAGCATCCTATCAGTTATAAATTCTTGCTGATGTTGCAGATCTAATTGGAATATAACATCCTCTGTGTCAGGAAGAGTCCACTGAATAGGTTATGTTGATCAGTGATATCCCTATAGAATATTGCAAAGCAATGTACATTTTTGACCAGCTGACGTTTGCTCTTGTATCTCCCTTTTTTATGTGACTAATGCTGTCAGCTTAAATGCATTAAATCAAACCTTTATGCTACCTCACAACATAACGTATTTTTCCCAGTATAGAGATGCAAGCATAGCTGAAGCATTAGTAACAGGTGTAGTTAAGGCTTCTGAACCTTTTCCATTATAACAGCTTGTTTCAGTCACTCATAACCTTCTTAGAGTTTTATTGAAATTTATCAAGTCATTTTGCCTAGGCAATGGTAATTTTCAGAATGAGGATAGTCATTACCCAGTCTCCCCTCTTTGTTCTATTTTAATGGGGGGAGCTCCAGAAAGGATTTTACACAGTACTGAAGTTCTTTGCCACTAATATCCTGCTTTGATCTTGCTGGCTATCCTTTCAGAAGTCATTCTATTGGGGTCTGAGCTGGAAAAAGAGATTGTTTGTGTGAGACGGTCTGTGTATGTCGACATATGTTTGTATGTGCAGGACTGATTGTTCAAGTTACAAATAAAGATATTAAAAAGTCAACATTTTCAAATGTGCACATCGAGTCTGACTCTGAAGTTTTAGTTTGAAAGAAACTCAGAGGATGACAGGTGGAAGCAGTCCCTTTGCTTAACCCCAAGCTTATTAAAAGTGAGAAAAGGTGCCCCATTGCTGCCCTTTGCTTTGACAACAGCCAGGGCTGTTAGCCTAGGGAAGAGAATTGCCAGCTCTGTCTCCAGGTGGATTAATGAGGTCTGCATAACCCAGTACAAACCTCGCAATTCTGGAAGTCAGGTAGAAGATGACAAAACTCCTCAATGTGCCAGGAAACAAGGTACTATTGGAGGGTATGAAACTGCCATTTATACTATTCATAAAATCAACGAGTCGTATAAACAGTATCCACAGCTTTAAAAATAATCCTTTAATGACGTGGACAAGTTTGAATCAAGTTTGTGTATCACCGGTAAAAATGCTCTATTGTTATCTCATTACTTCATAGACCAAAAGCCCTCCAGGGATTTTCACTCACAAGCACACCTAATGTTTACGAGCACTAGATTTTGCGTTTAGATTTTTAATTTAACCAACAGATGTTTTTTTTAAAATCATATGTAAACAGAGAACTCCCTAGTGACTACAAAACTGTGGATGATAATAGAGTGGATAAAACTGGAACAGAATGAAGCTAAACAATATTAAAATGTACCAGTTTGGAGAAAGAGGGACTTTATGGGGGTGGGATGCATACTGCAGACAAATTTAGCATTAAGCTATCTTTCACATCTGTGCTTTTTCTGATGACATTATGAGGTTTAATAATTTTCTTTGTTAAACCCATCCACTTCTAATCACATTGTTGACCTTTACATGATCATGGAACATTATGGAAGTGGAAGATTCCCCGTTGCTCTAGTACAGGGGTGGGGAAACTTTTCCCTCCCACGGTCACTTTGAAAATTAGAACAAGCTCTAAGCTTGTTGGGGGGTTGCTTAAGAAGTGCAGTCAGAGAGAGGAGGCTCCCACCACCTTCACTCACACTCGTCTCCCCTCTCCTACTCCCCTGAGGGGGAGGTCTGGAGCCCACTGCAGCACTGACAGAGGATATAAGAGAATCTCTACTGGTTCTTTCCTAAAGAAATGCTTCCAACTTCCCAGTAACAAGTGGGGAAGAGAATTTGGGGTGGTCACAACACAGAATGAGGATATTAGGTTGACATTTATACTGGCCAATTGGCATCACAAACCAATCTTATACCACAGTGACATGTAAGAGAATCCCTGGCATAGGCTCCTTCTCTGCATACGCTGTGCAGGCATATAAAATTGGGACCTTTTATCACAGCGTTTCTATATTTGGCAGAGATGGTCCTGAAGATGTGTGATACAGCTAATGAATGATTTCGTTTATGTAAAAATCAAAATCATTGTGCATGCAAACAAAGGTCGCCGAACTGTTCATCATCACATGCACACCCTTTTCCAAACTGGCAGTAACACTGCTGCCACCATTTTGTAAAAGGGCACACACGCACAAACTGGTCCGGGGTCTGTTTATGCATATATGATGATTTAAATTTTTTTTATTCTTTAATAGTTTTAAAAGAAAAAAAAATTACAAAAGCAAATGGGTTTTTAATGGGAAACCAAAAATGAATGGATTTTTAAAAATGAAAATGAAAGGAGGAGGAGGAAGAGGTCGCTGGCATTGCCCCTACTACACCTCCGGTGGTGGTGTCCAGCGCTTCAGCTGAGGAGCAAGCAGTGGGCTCAGGAGGTGTTGCCGGGTTTGTAAACTTTTTTTTAACTTTGAGGACAAGAAAGGCTCTGTCCGTGAGAGCGAGCTCAATGGCGTGTGAGTGGGTTCGTGGGTGGTGGGCATCAGTCAGAAACAAACAGTGGGCATCAACGGGTGGCAGTGGATGTCTGCCACAGAGAGGGTACTATAGTGTGGGGGGTTCTGGCATGAACAGCACCCCCACCCAAACATGTGCCAGGCTAGCAAGAGTCTCCACTCTCCAGTTACCATCCCATTCCCTACGCACCCCCAAATAAAAGGCAGGGTCTTTCCAGCCAGGGTCCCATCTCCCGTCGTCATCACTAGCACTCCAAGGAGGGCAGGATTTGCACATTCCGGCCAAGGCCTTCCTAGTTGCAATCCCTAGCATCCCCTAGCACCTCCGGGAGGGCAGGATTTGCACGTGCTTTCTAGTTGCAATCCCTAGCACCCCAAGGAGGGAGGACTAGAGGCATCATCGTCATAAATGCATGATATTACTTTGGTGTTCTTAATGTGTTCCCATTTCAGAGAGGAATCGGATGCCAGCCCCAGAGCGGCTGCCAGGACCAGGCCAAGGAGGAGGACCCCTAGGCAGAGGCCGTCACTGCCAGTGACACCCCCAGACATTCAGCGCCAGAAGTCGGATGTCTGGAGGTTTTTTGACAAGGGCGATGGAATCGCCACATACAAGGTATGGCATTGGGACTGGAACAACAGGGAATGAATTGCCCTATGACCTGACCTGTTAGGAATGGAAGTCCCCTGCAGAGAGAGATTGGCCACCCAGTCCACCCACTTGTGGAGACAGAATGCAGGCAGGGCTTGACAGACCATTGGTCTGACATAGTATGGCACTTCTTATGTTCCTATCTTTTTATGCTCTTTTTAGATCGGCCAGAAAAGATTCCACCAGCAGAGGGAGGAGACCACATCAGGGCTCATCACCCACATTGAGCGCACCCATGGCCTCAGAGTGAAGCGGCAGGTGGAGGAGTGTGGTGTGGCCATGTTTGTGGAGCCTCAGTGCCAGAAGAAGGGGGAGAAGGCAACCCACAAAGTAAGGTGTGTGTGCCCTTCCCCCTCCCTCCAGCCCTGATGTGGAGACCCCCCGGGGCCACAGGAGAACACAGAGGCCAAGGCATTTCGGGCCCAGTTGCAGCGGACCACCGGGGACTTCGTGGCTGAGGTCAAGCAGTCTGCAGCCACCATGAAGAACTGCCTGGTGGAGCAGTTTCAGGCGGTCCAGGTGGAGAGGCAGAAGGTGGAGGTGTACAGCCAGTATGTCTCTGCTGAGATGGACCGCCTGCAAATGTACTACCAGTCGTTCTCCAGGTGGCATCGGGACATGGAAGGGGCCCTGAACTTTCCTGTCTCCCACAGCTACAAGCTGCCAGAGTCCCGGGTGGCCAGCCCTCAGCCCTGTACTGCGCCCCAATGGCTGTTGCCTTTCCCCCAAGTCCAGGGGGACAGGTCCAGAGATTCCTAGTTTAAATTTACAAGTTTCCTTTGAATGTTTGCTTTTGGTTTTTAGAATGTTGTTGTTTTGTTGTTATGTAAATAGTTTTAATAACAGTTGTTGTATTTCTTTTTACGAGCTTCGTGTTAACTGTCCAATCTTTTATCCCAATGTGCTGAAGTTGGTGGTAGCAGCAGGTATAGGAACGCACACAGTCAGGCAGGCAGGCACATATAAAACATTTTGTGATATATTCCATCTCATTACGGTAGGTTTTCTGCGTGCTGGATGTGGGCAATGGGCATTGGGCGCATGAGCACAGATGGGAGTTCTTCCTGGTTCTGGCAGGTGGCAGCCAGGGTAGCTGGATACACCTACCTCTCCCCTCTAACCCCCATCTCCCTAATTCTAGCTGAGAACCTCTCTCTCTCTCTCTCTCTGACCATATAGTGCAGGTGACAGCATGGGTGGGATTGTGTCTGTCTCTCCTTCAAGCAGTGGGTGGACTTTCTCTCTCTCTCTCTCTCTCGGCAGCAACCTGGGCGGGCAGACAGGCACCTTGGCATGAGAGGCAGGAAGGCGGACTGAGGCAGGCTTTGAGCTTGGCGGAAACCTGGGGTACAGACAGCATATAGGTCTGACAGCAGCAGCTGTTTCTTGATGCCATGGCATCATGGCACAGACAGCATACAGGCCTGGCCTGGGGGCCATTGGCACTGGAAGAAGCAGACATTGGTGGCCATGGTACAGAACCCTTGGCATGGATAGCATATAGGCCAAGGCCTGGGGGCCATCTCTGTGAGCGGAATGACAGCAAATGGGAGGAGGTCTAGAGACTGAGGTGAGACAGGAAAGCAAGTAAAACTCCCCACCCACACCTAGTCACCTACCTAAATACCCACATACTAAATAACTGTGACAGAGACATAAACATATGGGTATAATGTCATATGACCAATCCCCCTCACCCCCTATTGTCACCCATTGGAAAGACTTTTCTAATCTGCACGCCTTGCGTGACATACTTTATTGACAGCCCCATGCACGGGATCCAGCACCTTAAAGTCCAAGTGCATTGAGGTCCAGGCTAAGAATGATGAGGGGACAGGGGTATGGGGGCTGGGCAGGGGCAGGGGCCTGCTGACTGGAGAGGGTGGAAGTTCCCTGGCACTTTTTGGGTAACCCATGGCAAAGACACAGAACAAGGATCCTGGGCTGTAGGAGAAGTTTAAGATTCTTTTAGGATTGAGATCATTCGAGGTGAGCTCCAAATCATCAGAAGGCAAGTAAACTGAGTACGCCATCACTGTGGAAATCCTCAAAGAACTCAGCATTGAATGCAGGTTGCACAACCGGATATGAGTGCACCATCGGTCAAATCTGCAAACTGGAGAGGATTCAGAATGTGATCTGTAAGAATGTGCAAAAATGAACAGTCGATCCTAAAAGATAGACGAGCATTTTTGCTAAGGGACGAGTGATCGCCAATAGCCTCCATTTCCCACAGCTGATCCAAAGCGAGTCGGGTACAGGATCTCCCATTCAGCCCCATAGTAATGTTCACCCAGCCCCTGCCTGCCAGTGCACTCATCCAAGCTACTGCAGTCTACAAGATTGAGGAGCAAATGGCTAACGTGAAATACCAGCAGCAGACATTGGGTTTCTGGGGCAGAACCCGTGGCACAGACAGCATAGACGGCATTGGCAGCAGCGTCAGACATTGGATTGCCAGGGCACAGTACCCGTGGCACAGCAGACATCAGCAGCAGGATTGACAGCACCCTGTGAGTGGAATGATGGTGCCAGACCCATCACAGCGGGTTTTAGGGTTAGAAGAGTGGCAGCGTGTAGATATTGGCCACAGCCCTCCCTGCCAGTAAAGTAGGCCCCAGGACCCTGATGGCAGGTCCTGAGGCTGGAGTGGCTGCTTCTTGATGCGGTGGAACAACAGCACAATGTGCAAGGAATGATGGCCCCGGACCCATCACAGTGGGTCCTGGGGCTAGAGTGGCAGCTTGTAGATCTTGGCCACAGCCCTCCCTGCCAGTAATGTAGGCCCCATGACCCTGATGGCGGGTCCTGGGGCTGGAGTGGCTGCTTCTTGATGCGGTGGAACGACAGTGCAGTATACAAGGAATGATGGCCCCGGACCCATTATGGTGGGTCCTGGGACTAGAGTGGCAGCTTGTAGATATTGGCCACAGCCCTCCCTTCCAGTAACATAGCCCCAGGACCCTGCTTCTAGATGCGGTGGAATGACAGCACATTGTGCAAGGAATGATGGCCCCAGACCCATCAGGGTGGGTCCTGGGGCAAGAGTGGCAGCTTCTGGATATTGGCCACAGCCCTCCCTGCCTGTAACTTGGCCCCAGAACCCTGGCGGTGGGTCCTGGGGCTGGAGTAGCTGCTTCGTGATGCGGTTGAACAATGGCTCTCTGTGAGTTGAATGATGGGCCCCAGAACCCATGACACAGAAAGCATGGGCGGCATTGGCACCAGCAGGAGACATTGGATTTCTGGGGTGCAGAACCCATGACACAGACAGCATATAGACCTGGGGGCCATTGGCACTAGCACCAGCAGACATTGGTTGCCAGGGTACATAACTCTTGGCACAGACAGCATATAGGCCTGGCCTGGGGTCCATTGGCACTAGCACCAGCAGACATTGGTTGCTGAGGCAGGCACTCAGGTGGCATGGCATGAGAAGCAGTCAGGCAGACTGAGGCAGGGTTTGAGATTTTCCACCTGGATAGGCGGGCGGGCAGGCAGGCAGCATGACATGAGAGGCAGTAGGGGAGGCAGGCTTTGGAAGGCTTTGAGCTAGGCAACCTGGGTGGGTAGACAGGCACCTTGGCATGGGAGGCAGGAAGGCAAACTGAGGCATGCTCTGAGCTTGGCAGCAAGCTGGGTGGGCAGACAGGCATCATGGCATGGGAGACAGTAGGGCACTCAGACTGGGACATTAGCATCAGGGCACTCAGATAGGCTAGCAAAGACTGTGCAGCATGAGAGAGCGAGAGCCAGTCAGTGTCACATAGGCGGGCTGCAATCATGTAGCCATAGACCGGCCTGCAGGCTTACAGTTTGTTTCCCAATGCCACCCTGCGTCATGAGGTCAGTCAGATAAGGCGGCCGAGGCTATCTACTATGAGAGAGAGAGGCAGGGCAGGTGCCAGGCATTGGGAGGGAGGGACAGGACCTCAGAAGCACAGGAGCAGTAGCCCTAGCCCAGATTGAGGAGGAGGAGGAGGAGGAGGAGGTAGGGATGTGCAATCAGAACCAGGTTCAGATATTCAGCTGTTCGGTGGTTTGGTTTGAATGTTGAGTTTGAATTCAGTATTTAATTCTTGGGCTCTGTTCAGTCTTTAGTTTGGTGCAATTAGAAACTGAAAATGACATTTGGTTTTTGAAATAAAGGGAAAAAACTGGAAAATATATTTCTGGCTATAACATTTTATTTCCTACTCAAGTATGATTAATTTTGGGGAGATTATACCCACGATGGAGGAGACTATTTATACCAAAATTCAAAACTATTCGATCAAGGAAACTTATTTCAGAAGCAATTGAATGTTGTAATTTTAAGAAAAGCTCCATACACATTCATGGCTACAACTTCTTTATCTTGCAACCAATATTTGTGAAATTTGTGCATATTATGTTCCTCTATATACTTAATACTTCTGCCAATTTTCAGAAAGATTGGATAAAGGGTCCCAAGGATATACAACATTAATCTTAAAATGCATTTCCAGCTGTAACATTTTGATATTACATTCTGTTTACAGGATATTTGGCAAGAATGTATAAAATACCTTTCCTGCCATCTCAGAAAATGTACAGGAGATTTTGATAAAGGAACCCAATTATATAAGCAATTGATGTTGTCCCCATGAAGATCATTATTCAGATGAATATCAGCATATTCAGTGCCAGTCAGAGACAGGCACCCTGAATGGCAGGGGGAGAGAGACTGTAGGAGGAAGGATATGGAGCAAACCCCAAAGACTGACAGACACATTCAATGGCCAAACACATTACTGCAAGCTTCTGGCTTTACAGGACCAATTGGTAGTGGCTTCGAGGTGGGAATAGGGGGCAGCCCTGAGGCAGGCATAAGCAAAATAACTGGGACTTTTGAGATAGCATCCCAGCAGTCAGGAGACATAGTTTAAACACATCCAGGCTGGCCAATTATCATCACAATTACATCCTGCAGCACTGAGACAGAGGACATAAGAGAATCTCTATTGACTCTTTCCTAAACAGATGCTTCTGACTTCCCAGAAACAAGTGGGGGAGAGAAGTTGGGATGGTCCCAGAACAGAATGAGGATATTTGGTTGACATTTCTGTTGGCCGATTCGCATCACAAACCGATCTTATACCACAGTGACGTAAGAGAATCCCAGGCATAGGCCTCTTCTCTACATATGTTGTACAGGCATATAAAATTGGGACCCTTTATGCAATCTTTCTGATATTTGGTAGAGATAATCAGGAAAGAGTAATATATAGCCCTACCAAGTTTCATGTTCACTGGTTGGACTACAAAGTTGTTATAGTCATACATACATTTATATGTTAATTGTTTATACCACCAAGACCCTTTATCCAATTCTTCTGAAATTTGGCAAAGAGAGTAAATATAGGAAGGGGTATAAACCAGACAATTTCACCCACATTAGATGTGAGGCAAAGAAGTTACCACTAAGAATGTATATGTAGAATATTGCAAAATACAATAATTCAACTGCTTCTAAAATCGGATTCCTTTATCCAATAGTTTTTAAATTTGGTACAAACAATGCTTTCTATTGGAGTTATAGGCACTCCATATTTCAGCCACATAGCATAAAGAACAGAAACGTTACAGCCAATAGTGTGTTTTTCATTGAAACCAATGGAAATTCAATTCTTAATTCACCGAACAAATCCGAACGGAACGTTCAAATTCAAGTTCAGTTTGCACGTTCGGTTCAGTCAACTGAACTATTTGAGTTCGGTCCAAACTCCGAACTTCCGAACCGCGTTCGCCCATCCCTAGGAGGAGGAGGAGCCCCATCCCGATTGTCCCTGGCAGGTGATGGCGTGTGCCACTGCACCATCACTCCTTGTCCAGGGGCAGCTCGGGGAATCCCAGCAGTGGAAGGTTCACCTTCAGGAACAGCAACTGCTCCAACAACTTGGGTCCCAGTCTCAGGCGGTGCAGGGTGCAAATGTCCCCCGCAATGGAGAAAACCCTCTTGCTGGGGATGCTGATTGGTGGGCAGGACAGGATACCCTTGTCCACTTTCGACAGGCACACGTTGGCCTTGCCAGCCCAGTAGGCCAAGGGAACTCTGCTGGGATCAATGCATGGCTCCTCCTCCAGGTAGGTCTCCACTGCTGCTGAGGCACCATCATACTACCTCTGGTAGCTCTGGGTGGGCACCACTGCTCTCAGCCATGCTGCTTGCCCTTTTGTGCTGAGCCCCATGCTCCCCAGAGTGGACTGCACAGAGGAGGAGCTGCTGGTCATAGGGGTGCTGCTGTTGCTCATCCTGCTGCCGGTTCTGCTTCTACCACTAGGGCTGGGGGTAGGGATAGACCCAGATGGCTGAAAGGGGTTGCTGCTCCCACTCCCACAATCCCCAGGGGCGTCCTGCTGCATGGCCCGCTCTGCCTGCCAGACCTTCTGCACTAGCGCAACCTTCCGGAGGCCATAGACCGCTGTCTCATGTGCCATGCTTCCCTTGATCCTGGGGTCCTGCATGGTTGCCAGGGCATATTCGTCCCAGCACAGGAGCTCATCAAAGTGTGCACTCAGCCCAGCCTTCAGCTTCCGCGCAAGGTCAATCACCTCATCTGACATCCTCCTGCCCTGAGGGCCTCAATCCCGTCCCCCCAATCTCATCCAAGCTGCTGCTGCTGTGGAGACTGGACCAGTGGGGTCACCTGGCTGAGGGTGGCAGTGGAGCTGCTCAAGGTATCCATGACAGCCAGGAATGGTCTCAGGATGAAGACTGTGTGAGCGATAATCTCCCATTCCTCCCTGTTGTACCCTGGAGGTGCCCCAATGTCTGTCTCCAGTTCCAACTGATGCAGGGTGACTTTCCGTTCAAGAAGCCGCTCAAGCTTCAGGAAGGTGGAATTCCACCTGGTGGAGACATCCTGGACCAGCGTGTGCACCGGGGACCCTTGGTCGACCTGCTTCTCCTGGAGGAGCTCACTGCCCTTCATGCTGTGGTTAAAGAAGCCCGCCAGCTTTCTCCCTCACTCTACCAGGGAGCTAAGGGTGCCTGGCCCAAGCCCCTTCTCCTCCAAGCCCAGAGCGCCCTTCACCATGAGATGGAGGGTGTGTGCAGAGCAAAGATTGCTTGTGAAGCCCCCGTTATGGACTGCCTTTAGTATATTGGCCACATTGTCCATGACCACACACCCCTTGGTGAAGGCCATGCCTGGCGTAACCCACTCGCTCACCATGGTGGCCAGGGCTGTCTCGAGGTATGAGAGCTGTCCATGACTTGTGCCTGAAGNACCCAATTATATAAGCAATTGATGTTGTCCCTGTGAAGATCATTATTCAGATGAATATCAGCATATTCAGTGCCAGTCAGAGACAGGCACCCTGAATGGCAGGGGGAGAGAGACTGTAGGAGGAAGGATATGGAGCAAACCCCAAAGACTGACAGACACATTCAATGGCCAAACACATTACTGCAAGCTTCTGGCTTTACAGGACCAATTGGTAGTGGCTTCGAGGTGGGAATAGGGGGCAGCCCTGAGGCAGGCATAAGCAAAATAACTGGGACTTTTGAGATAGCATCCCAGCAGTCAGGAGACATAGTTTAAACACATCCAGGCTGGCCAATTATCATCACAATTACATCCTGCAGCACTGAGACAGAGGACATAAGAGAATCTCTATTGACTCTTTCCTAAACAGATGCTTCTGACTTCCCAGAAACAAGTGGGGGAGAGAAGTTGGGATGGTCCCAGAACAGAATGAGGATATTTGGTTGACATTTCTGTTGGCCGATTCGCATCACAAACCGATCTTATACCACAGTGACGTAAGAGAATCCCAGGCATAGGCCTCTTCTCTACATATGTTGTACAGGCATATAAAATTGGGACCCTTTATGCAATCTTTCTGATATTTGGTAGAGATAATCAGGAAAGAGTAATATATAGCCCTACCAAGTTTCATGTTCACTGGTTGGACTACAAAGTTGTTATAGTCATACATACATTTATATGTTAATTGTTTATACCACCAAGACCCTTTATCCAATTCTTCTGAAATTTGGCAAAGAGAGTAAATATAGGAAGGGGTATAAACCAGACAATTTCACCCACATTAGATGTGAGGCAAAGAAGTTACCACTAAGAATGTATATGTAGAATATTGCAAAATACAATAATTCAACTGCTTCTAAAATCGGATTCCTTTATCCAATAGTTTTTAAATTTGGTACAAACAATGCTTTCTATTGGAGTTATAGGCACTCCATATTTCAGCCACATAGCATAAAGAACAGAAACGTTACAGCCAATAGTGTGTTTTTCATTGAAACCAATGGAAATTCAATTCTTAATTCACCGAACAAATCCGAACGGAACGTTCAAATTCAAGTTCAGTTTGCACGTTCGGTTCAGTCAACTGAACTATTTGAGTTCGGTCCAAACTCCGAACTTCCGAACCGCGTTCGCCCATCCCTAGGAGGAGGAGGAGCCCCATCCCGATTGTCCCTGGCAGGTGATGGCGTGTGCCACTGCACCATCACTCCTTGTCCAGGGGCAGCTCGGGGAATCCCAGCAGTGGAAGGTTCACCTTCAGGAACAGCAACTGCTCCAACAACTTGGGTCCCAGTCTCAGGCGGTGCAGGGTGCAAATGTCCCCCGCAATGGAGAAAACCCTCTTGCTGGGGATGCTGATTGGTGGGCAGGACAGGATACCCTTGTCCACTTTCGACAGGCACACGTTGGCCTTGCCAGCCCAGTAGGCCAAGGGAACTCTGCTGGGATCAATGCATGGCTCCTCCTCCAGGTAGGTCTCCACTGCTGCTGAGGCACCATCATACTACCTCTGGTAGCTCTGGGTGGGCACCACTGCTCTCAGCCATGCTGCTTGCCCTTTTGTGCTGAGCCCCATGCTCCCCAGAGTGGACTGCACAGAGGAGGAGCTGCTGGTCATAGGGGTGCTGCTGTTGCTCATCCTGCTGCCGGTTCTGCTTCTACCACTAGGGCTGGGGGTAGGGATAGACCCAGATGGCTGAAAGGGGTTGCTGCTCCCACTCCCACAATCCCCAGGGGCGTCCTGCTGCATGGCCCGCTCTGCCTGCCAGACCTTCTGCACTAGCGCAACCTTCCGGAGGCCATAGACCGCTGTCTCATGTGCCATGCTTCCCTTGATCCTGGGGTCCTGCATGGTTGCCAGGGCATATTCGTCCCAGCACAGGAGCTCATCAAAGTGTGCACTCAGCCCAGCCTTCAGCTTCCGCGCAAGGTCAATCACCTCATCTGACATCCTCCTGCCCTGAGGGCCTCAATCCCGTCCCCCCAATCTCATCCAAGCTGCTGCTGCTGTGGAGACTGGACCAGTGGGGTCACCTGGCTGAGGGTGGCAGTGGAGCTGCTCAAGGTATCCATGACAGCCAGGAATGGTCTCAGGATGAAGACTGTGTGAGCGATAATCTCCCATTCCTCCCTGTTGTACCCTGGAGGTGCCCCAATGTCTGTCTCCAGTTCCAACTGATGCAGGGTGACTTTCCGTTCAAGAAGCCGCTCAAGCTTCAGGAAGGTGGAATTCCACCTGGTGGAGACATCCTGGACCAGCGTGTGCACCGGGGACCCTTGGTCGACCTGCTTCTCCTGGAGGAGCTCACTGCCCTTCATGCTGTGGTTAAAGAAGCCCGCCAGCTTTCTCCCTCACTCTACCAGGGAGCTAAGGGTGCCTGGCCCAAGCCCCTTCTCCTCCAAGCCCAGAGCGCCCTTCACCATGAGATGGAGGGTGTGTGCAGAGCAAAGATTGCTTGTGAAGCCCCCGTTATGGACTGCCTTTAGTATATTGGCCACATTGTCCATGACCACACACCCCTTGGTGAAGGCCATGCCTGGCGTAACCCACTCGCTCACCATGGTGGCCAGGGCTGTCTCGAGGTATGAGAGCTGTCCATGACTTGTGCCTGAAGCAGGACCCACCTATACCCTGCTTGAGGTCCCCTCCTGCCACTGCCAAGTGCTGCCTCTGGGTCCTGTCACCAGTGTGCATCACTCCCAGGTAGGTGTGCTGGGCTTTTCTGGTGGACCACAGGTCGGTGGCGAAGTGGACCGTGCCCCCCCCAGACCCTGCCAGCAGTTCCCTCACCCGCTCCTTCAAAGCCCTGTAGAGTTGTGGCACCACAGTCCGACTCAGGGTGAAGTGGGAAGGCATCTTAAAGTTGGCTGAACCCAATCAGCCATTGGAAGCCCTTGTCCTCCACAATTGAGAAGGGCTGCCCATCCAGGGCGATCATTTCTGCCAACAGGCGCTTGGCTTTCCCTTGGAAGCCAGTGCCATGGCGCCTTGATGATGGCCTGGTCAGATCCCCCCACCCCATCTCCTCCATGGTGGACTGACAGCGCTGCTGGGCAGGTGCCTGCTGCTGTTCTGCCCCCATACTGCTCCTGCTGCTAGATGCAGCAGCAATTGGTGCAGAATGCCGGCCCACTGAAGGAGCTGGACGACTGGCTGCTGCAGTTGGGAACCCGCTTGCATCCACTTCCCCTACCTTCCCGCTGAGCAATAGAGCACTGTGGAATTCCTTGAGGTACCTCACCATTGCAGTTGTGCCAAGGTTGGCAAGCACCTGCCCATGAGTCACCACCTTATTGCACAGCATGCACTGCACCTCTCTGGGGTCATCAGTCCGCACCTGCTTAAAATGATCCCAGACTGAGGATTTTTTCCCCCTCCTGCCTTCTTGCCCACCTCGGTGGATGCACTGCTGCCAGCGCTGCTGGGGGGGGAGAAGTTCATGGCACTGGTGACGCAGCTCTGAGAGGACGGTCAGACATCGCCGCAGCTATAGACATCTCCTGTGCGGCACTAGTGTCTGCCTCTTCCTCACTGTCCACGATCACGGTGATGTTCCATGAAGGGGAGTACTGGGACCCTGAGGCAAGACTGCCTGTGCCCACCATGCTGCTGGCACTCTCCCTGTGCCCCCCTCTGTAGCTGCTAGTGCTACTGCTGCTGCTGCTTCTCCTGCTTCTGCTACTCTCCCTACTGACATTGCCCAGGGATCGGGCCCTGCTTCGAGCAGCCGGGGTGGGATCCACCAGCTCTGGACTGCTGGGGATTGCCTCAACAGTGGGGGACATTGATGGCCCTGGAGGAACACCTGAAGCAGCACCAGTATCTTCTCCAGCACCACCAGCAGCAGAGACAGACACAGTCTCACATCCTGCAGGCCTTCAAGTGCCCTGCGTGGCAGTGGAAGAGGGCACTGCCAGGAGGCGACGCTGAGCCACTGAAACCTGTTGCCCTAAAGCAGGCCTGCTGAGTTGCGGGAGGGGTGTGTGATGTGCTCTGCCTCTGGCTACTGCTACTGCCTGAAGCCACTCCCCTGGCACGGCCCCTCCCACCTCTGGCATGTGCACCATTGCCTCCTTTATGGGCAGCAGACTGACCTTTCCTTCCCTTCTCCCTCCAAAATAATGTTTTTATATGGGGTTTTTAAAATATTTTTTTAATCTAATATTATATATATAGCTATCTACACTAAATCTAACTGCTATTAACTATTCTAAATGCTATGAACTAAATGGATTATCTAATAAGTACACAGGCCTATTCCTACAAACACTAAAACTAAATCACTAACGCTAT
>QEPC01001271.1:1007073-1048298 GCA_003113815.1 Sphenodon punctatus
GCAAGCCCCATTGGCTCCATGCAGCCTAGCCTGTGGCCAATCGCAGACTGCGAAGTCAGTGGTCCGAGGAGAAAAGGGATGGTGATTGGGCAGGCTGGCTGCTACTCCAAGCCTCTCCACCTCTGGTGCCTGGAAGTCTGCTCCTCAGCTGACTCCCACTCCCTGCCACGTTTGACCTTTCAGTGACACTTTTTTTGCCAACCGAACGTGATCCGAACTGACCAAACAGTTCGGTCATTTCAACATTCAGAATTGAGTTCAGTTCGGCAAGTTCAGGTTCAGGTTTGGGTTCGGTCATCCAAAAAGGCCGAGTTCAGGCCAAACCCCAAACTTTCAAACCACATTCACCCATCCCTAGCAGCCAGTGCAGAGATTGGAGCACTGGTGTAATGTGCTCTCGGCAGCCCAGCCCCACCAAGAGCCTGGCCGCCACATTCTGCGCCAGCTGCAGCTTCCGAGCTGTCACCATAGGTAGCCCCATGTAGAGCGTGTTATAGTAGTCTAACCGAGAAGTGATAAAAGCATGGATGATCATGGCCAGATCCGGAACCAAAACCAGCAGCCGAAGCTGCCGCACCAGATGTAGCTGGTGGAAGGCACTCCTCGGCACAGACGCCAACTGGAGATCCAGGTGGAGCTGCACATCGAGGAGCACCACCCCCAGGTTCCGCACCTGGGAAGTCAGTGAAGGGCACAACCCCTCAACCGAGGTGGTCGCCATCTCCACTGACTTACCCACTAGCATCACCTCTGCCTTGTCAGGATTCAGTCTCAGTCAATTAGCCCTCATCCAGTCCCCCACAGCTGCCAAACACCGAGCAAGCACCGAGACAGCCGGGCCTGTGTCGGTTGAAAATTAGAGGTACAGTTGGGTGTCATCCGCATACAGATGACACCTCACCCCGTACCCCTGATCACCATGCCAAGCGGTTGCATGTACACATTGAACAGGAGAGGGAACAGAACAGAACCCTCTGGGACACCACATGAAAGGTCTCAGTGAGATGAAAAATGATAATTGAGCACCACCTGTTGAGTTCTCCCTGTCAGGAATGAGCGGAACCATTCAAGAATGATCCCACCCACCCCTGCACTGTCCTGAAGATGCGTCACCAACATCTCGTGGTCATTGGTATCAAATGCAGCTGACAGATCTAATAGGACAAAAAGGGATGACCGACCAGTATCCTTTTCATGGCGCAGATCATCAACCAAAGCCACCAATGCTGTTTCAGTGCCATGCCCCGGACGAAAGTCAGACTGTGAGGGATCCAGATAACCGGTACAGTCAAGATGCCCTTGGAGCTGTTGAGCCACTACCCATTCAATAACCTTCCCTAAAAAGGTGGTATGGCCTCTGCTCAAGAAACCATTGCTTGACGCTGACTCCCCCGCCAGCTATCGGCTGGTCTCTAACCTCCCCTAAAAGGTTAGAGACTGGCCAATAACTGGCGGGGGAGTCAGCATCATGCAATTGTTTCTTGAGCAGAGGCCATACCACTGCCTCTTTGAGGCAGGCCGGCACTCTACCCTCCCGCAGGGAGGCATTGACCACGCCAGCCAGCAACGGCCCTATTGTCTCCCGGCAGGTCTTAATCAGCCAGGACTGGCATGGATCTAATTCACAAGAGGTGGCTAGAACAGCCCCCAGCACCTCCACCACCTCAGCAGGTGTCACCGATTGAAACTGATCCCACAAAATCTGACAAGGTGCAGCTTCTGTCACCTCTACCTCCTCCACTGTATTAAGTGCGGCATCGAGGTCTTGGCAAATACAAGAGATTTTCTCTGCAAAGTAATCTGCAAAAAGGTCACAGCGGGAAGATGATGACTCAACCCCAGGGTTGAGAGAGGCCAGACTGACTAGTCCACACACAACCCGAAACAGCTCCGCTGGACGGGATTAAGTGGATGCTATGAGGGTAGCAAAGAATTCCCTCTTTGCTGCAAGCATAGCCACAGCATAGACTTGTAAACAAGCTCTATGCTGCAATCTGTCGGCTTCAGCCCAATAACGACACCACCATCGTTCCAACCGTTGCCCCACCTGCTTCAACATTGGCAGCTCCTGGGAGAACCAAGGTGATCTGCAGAGCCTCTGCCTGGGCAACAGACGCCTGGGGGCTGTTTGATCGATGGCCTCCGTCAGCAAGATGTTCCACAGCTTGACAAGGTCATCGATATGATGGTCGTCTAGGTCAGAGGGTAACTGCCCCAGAGCACCTAGAAACCACACTGGGTCCAACAGGCTCCGGGGGTGGACCATCCTAATATGTTTCGCACCCTTCCAGGGGCAGACATGTGCTAGAAGGGAGGTTTGTAGGAGGTAATGGTCTGTCCATGACAAGGGTACAGCTGTAATCTCCCCCATTAACGGACCACCCACCTCAAGGTCAGTGCAAAACATGAGGTCTAAGGTATGTCCTCCAAAATGTGTCGGACTGTTGACTCTCTGGAACAGGCCCATGGTTGCCATGGTGGCCATGAACTCACGCTTGGCTCCCCCAAGGACCGCGTCAGTGTCAATGTTGAGTTCCTCGAGGATTATCATCCTTGGGGACCGCGACACCACCTCTGACACCGCCTCTGCCAGAGCCTGCAGGGAGGCCACTGGACTAGTAGGTGTACGGTATACCAGTAGCACACCCAAACTGTCCCCAGCCAAATTGAACACAAGATGAAGACCCTCAATACCTACCATAGGTCGCACTGGATACCTCCTCGTGGACCACCCCTCTTTAAAAATCACAACTACACCGCCCCCCTGTCCCTCCGTGTCTGTGACTGGTGCTGCACGGAATACCAAACCAGAACAAGGTCAGCCAGAATTGGCCCTGATTCATTGTCCATCCAGGTCTCTGTGATACACATGAGATCGGCAGCATGGTCCGGGATTACCTCCTGGACCGTTGTTGCCTTATTTGCTACCGATCTCGCGTTTAAAAGCACCAAAAGCGGACCAAGGGCCCCTTGACCAAGTTCCATCTGCTCATCTGCTGGGGGAGAGGCAAGCGGGACATTCACTAAGCACCTTTCCTGCTTCTCCGCTCTCCCTCCCCCCCCCCGAGACCATACCTCCCCTGGCCCATCACAACCCCAATAGTGGCACCCACCCTACCCCCGGCTGCCCCTCCAGCCCTCCCTCCCTGGCTGTCCCATCCAGGGTGAGAGGGAGAACCCTCTCCCCTCCTCCCCCCAATATAACCCTCCTTCCTCCTCTACCCCCCTACCCCCTACCCCCCTGCCACAGAGGGGCATCCCAAACACTACCCCTCCTTTCCCTACCCACTGCAATATTTTCCCTATCTTCCCCAGACCATATCTCCCTACCTTTAGCCTTTGGCCCCTCTGAGCCTGCAGTCCCCACCCTATAGAGCACCGGCCCCACCCCCTTGTTCAACCAGGGGAGGAGGAGATGGAAAAGAGGGGGCCGGCCACTCACAGTTCTTGTTGGGGCCTGCCTGGGGATTTAGCTAATCATTCTGAAATTTGGTACACATAATGGCTTCCACGGAACGTACAATCCTTCCAAGTTTCATCCAAATAATGGGGTAAGAAAAGTTCCAGCCAAAATGTGTTTTTCATTGAAACCAATGGAAATAGAAAACAAAAGCAAAAACAAAAAAAATTGATATTTATGAAAACAAAAGATTTAAATAACGAAAATTAATAACAACATTGGTTCCTGCTGCACACCTCTAATAACCAAACAGTGAAGCTGGACTGCCAAATGTGCTAATATCATGGGAGGAAACAAGGATCAAGGGTAATTAATTCAATTAGATTAAGATATCATCATTTAGTAGTAGTAGTAGTAGTAGTGAGTAGTTTAATTTATTGTGTCCAGCAGTTTGCTATAACTAAAATAGTACAACCAGCATATACAAATGATAACCATAAAATAACATAATAGATCATAAAACAATATAAAAATAGCATCTATTTAAATACAGTCAAGGGAATAAAGTAAGAGCACCCCTCAAAGAAAAGGGGGAAGCAGATAAATCATTCCCTTATAGGGCAAATCTCGAGCGGTATTGCAGCTTGATCCCTTAGCTAACTGAGCATTATCCAAAGGAGGAATAAGGAGGCTGGGTACATTACCCATTTGTCTCACTAGTTACTTTCCAGATTCTTTCCACACATTTGAGAAAGCAGGCGACTGCCTTAGCCCTAGCCAAATCTGTTGCCTTCAAAAGGTGAATTAACTTCCCCTCCAATTAAAGTGGAGAATCCTGAAATAGAGGTATTATCCAGCTCTCTCTAAAGTTCTGCATATTTCAGACAATAGAACAGGACATGGCCATAAGGTTTCAGGTTCCCACATATCGCAGATCCATAGTCTATTCTGGTAAGGGGTGTGATCTCTTCTCCCCTTAACAACTGCTGTTTCCAAAAGATTAAATCGGAGGAGAGTAACCAATCTCCTCCATCATTTAGTAAAATTACCTCCCATTTTTAGAGGAGGTGATTAAGAAGTGCAGCTGTGGCAGCATCTGGATTCCACTAATATTTTGGCGATACTCCAGTTTGAGTTCTGGCCTTCCTATGGAATAGAGACCACACGTGTCATGGTGGTGAATTATCTGCTGGCGATTTTAGATCAAGGACAGCTGGCCACTTTGTTAATGCTGGATCTCAAAGCAGCATTCCATACAATTGGTCATGGACTGCTACTTCAACAGTTGAGGGATGTCACTGGGGCGATGGGAGCTGCTGGTTAGGGGTTTCAGTCATATGTAAAAGAGCGACGATAACTGGTAGGGATGAAGGGTTGTGTGTCATCCCTGAGAAACTTGAAATGTGATGATCCCCAAGGTTCTATCCTATCACCCAGGTTGTTCTACATATGTCACCTCTCGGAGATGTCCTGTTAAGCAGAGGGTTGATTATCATCAATATACTATTGATACACAACTATATCTCTCTTGCCCTGTGAATCCTGTCAGTTCAGTCTCTGTCCTGGAGGGATGCCTGAAGGATATAGCCAACTGGATGAGTCAGAGCTACCTCACGATTAGTGTGAGGAAGACTGAGGTGATGCTGGTTGGGAGGGACAGTCAATATAAATTTCAATATATTATAAATTCTAAATAAATACATTAAATAAACAAAAGGATTCCCTCTCCTCCCTCAGGCCCCTGCATGTTGTGGGGGCTCGGGTGGAGGTAGTGGGCCAGTGTCAGGAGTGGCCATGTGCAGCCCCAGTTCTGAACTGACACACACTCAAGCAAGAAGGGAAGTCTGAGTTCATGGTCTGTTCATGAGTCTTGTTCTAATTCCAGTAGACAGTCCAAGGAAGCAAGCAAGGGCACTGGTGATGGTAGGTGTTAGAAAAAAAACAGGTGCAGCCCAGTTCTGGGTTGGCACTTACTAAAGCAGAAGAAAGGTCTGAATTTGTGGTCAATTTATGAATCCAGGTCAAATTCTAGTAATCAGTCTGAGGAAGTGGACAAGAGCACCAGGGCCAGTAAGAGCTGGAGTGGTGGAAGGCCAGGATTATGGTGCAGGAGCTGGGAAAAGGCACAAGAGTGGAGGCTGATACAGGAAAAAATGAGGTGGATATCTGTGATGGGGCAGTGGTTGAAGGGGGACTCAGGAGCACATGCGGGAACAGGGACTTGAGGCTGGAGCAACAGGGAGCCAGAGCAGGAGGTCCACATAGTGTCATGGTTCTCAAGGGGAAAGTGGCAGTCCCACCTAGTGGGAAGAAAGAGCTAAAACTCAGCATTATCCACTAGCAGAACCCCAAGTTCCTGCAGCTATATAACCAAGGGAGGAGCCATAAGGTCACAGTTCCCTCCGGATATCAAGGTGGTTAAGCCATAAGACTAAGTCCAAAGCTCATCACTGGGAACTCTCATCCTCTGGCTCATGAAATGGTCTCATCAGACAGACTTATATTGGGCAGGCAGAAGCTGCACAAATAAGGAATAGACAATACTAGGGAGGACTGAAACCCACAAGAAAAACACCACACAGAAACAAAGCTATGGAGAGACAAGTTGCTAGAGCAAGGCTAAGAGGTGAACAGAAGGAACGAGATCCCAATCAGGGCAACAACCAGGGATTGAAGACTATCCAATTAGAGAGAGAGGTAGAGGACTAAATAGGGGGTAGCAAGGTACTAATTATGGTTACAAACAACAGCACAATGAATTAGGAGCATAGCAGGGAAGAAAACATAGCATTAGGGAGCACACAACTGTAAGGATAATCAGGCATTTAGGGAGGAGGGGAACATGGTCATACACAGCTGTACAGGAACAAGGAAGGGACTATAACAGGGAATGCTACACAACTATAGGGGAAACCAGACACTAAGCAAGGAGAGGAACTAAAGGATGCGTAGAGGAAATAGGAGCCTAGCATGGAACCAAGACGCAATGGGTAAGATCAGAGAAAAACTAAGACTTAGCAGAGATCTAATGGGAAATGTGAGGGGAACAGGGAAGAAACAAGCTACCACTATTAGAGAACAGGTGCACTACAGAGAAAAGGGGAAGTAGAGAGAGAACAGGGACCAAGGAACATAGTCTAGAACTTGAGAGGAAATGGGGAAAGGGAATGAGAAGATTAGGGAAAGGGGAGCACACCTAAGAAATACAGATAGGCAGAACCTAACAGGGAAATCAATCCACAGTTGGAACAGGAACAACAGAAGCCCAGCCAAGTTCCCCAGCTGCCGGCATGCCTTATATACGGCTGGGAGCTGATAGGAAAGCTGGTGGGCATGGCCAACAACAGAACAAGAGACAGAGAGAGGACAACACAAGGAAAGATCTCCACTCACACAGATAAGGTTGTGGCATAGGGGGAAAGCCACTGTCACACAACCCAGTGGTCAAGCATTCAAGGCAGCACTCTGACAACAGTTGGCAAGTCAGCAATGGAATGGCTATCTTCCCTTAATATAGGGGACTAGGAAGTTCTAGGAGTTGCCTGCTCCTCTCCCTTTGGTCCAAGAATGGTTCCTTATTGGTCAAGATCATAGCACCCAGAGTGGAGTTGGTGCCAGGTGGGACGCAGTACCATGGTGGATGGCACCTCTGTCTGGCACTAACTGTGACTCAGCACTGTTTGGGCTGGAGGCTGGCACCTCAGTATCCTGTTGGAAGCTGTAGGCAGCCCACAGTGGCAGATGCTGTGGATAACAGCCTAGTAAAGATTTTGGGCCTAATTTTCAACCATGCTGTTTCCATGACACCGAGGTATAAGACATGGTTTGAAGAGACTTTTCTCAACTATACAATTTGAGTAAACTGTGTCCAAAATTTATCCCATGCTGACTATGCTCTGGTGACTATGAGGCTGGATGAGGCTTCCAGCGGTGCTCCTCCATTGCTTGCATTATGTTCAGAATGTGGTTTGAGCATCCTTGATCACATTATGTCCGCCCTGTATTCTTTGCATAGGCTGCCTGTAGAGCGGTGGATTAAATTTAAGATTGCACTGTTGTTTTTTAGGGCCCTGAATGGTATAGACCCTAGCAGTAGGGATGAGCAAATGCGGTTTGGATGTTCAGAGTTCGGACCAGACTCGATCTTTTCGGACGTCCAAACCGAACGTCTGAACCGAACTCTTAAACGACTGAACAGTTCGGTCATGTTCGGATGAATTCAGGGGTGGGAAAAACATCTTTTCAGGACAAAAAAATCAGTTTCAGTTTCGTTTCAGTTTCGATAGCGCTATTTTTGAATGTTCAGCCAAGTTTGGGCAAACCGAACTCGGCTGAACTGAACCATCGAACCCAAACTTGGGTTTCGAACTGAATGACTGAACGTACGAACATCCAAACCGCGTTCTGTTCGCCCATCCCTACCTAGCAGTATTAGAGACCTGCTGCTGAACCTCAACCTACTGTCTGTCTATGCTCAGGTGCCACATGTTTGGGGATCCACTCACCACGCCTTAAGATGGCAGGTGATTGGGCCTTGTTGGGGTGAGCCGCTCAGGGTGGAATGTGCTGTCTCTAGATGTTCATCTCAGTTCTACCGGTCATCTTCAAAAAGCACCTGAAGGCTTTTTTATTCTTCAGGTGCTTCAGGGAATCAGGATTCACTCCTGATTCCCCATAATCTAGTCTTCTTTCCTCTTTTAAATAGTTTTAAATTATTTTATATGGATTTTCAGTGGTTTTATGGTGTTTTATTGTTTTTATATCAATTTTCTGGAGTGACCAAAGCATTATGCAAATTAAAATCATCGATGGGGTCTATGACCACACAGGTTCATATTCTGGGGGTGCTCCTCGACTCACAGCTACTCCTGGATCTCCAGGTGGAGGCTGTGGAGAAGGGAGCATTTTGCCAATTACATCTGTTACGATGGCTGCGACCATATGTTTCAGACTCGGGTCTGGCCACCATCATCCATGCCTTTATTACCTCTAGACTAGACTACTGTAATGAACTCTATGTGGGGATGTCCTTGGGGACTAGGGATGGGCGAACAGAACGGAGTTCAGAAATTCGGTTCGGTTCGGTTCAGTTTGAAATTCGAGTTCGGAAATATGGTTCAGTTCAGTCTGGTTTGAAATTCGAGTTCGGTTCGGAAGTTCAGTTTGGTCGACTGAACAGACCGAATTCGGTCGAATTCTGAACTTCCGAACCAAGTTCGGCCATTCAAAACCAGGTTTTTTGGTGTGTGTTGCCACCAGGGATGGGCGAACAGAACGGAGTTCGGAAATTCGGTTTGGTTTGAAATTCGAGTTCAGTTCAGAAGTTCAGTTCAGTCAACCGAACAGACTGAGTTTGGTCTGAACTCCGAACCGCGTTCGTCCATCCCTATTGGGGACGGTCCGGAGGTTGCAGCTGATGCAGAATGTGGTGGCCCATCTCTTAACGGGGATGGGCTGCCGTGAGCACATTACACCAGTGTTCCGTTCTCTGCACTGGCTGCCTATTATCTTCCAGGCCCAAGGTGCTGGTGCTGATAATGACCTACAAAGCCCTGAGCCCAGCTTACCTGCGGGACTGCCTCAGGCCCTGGATTGCATTGTGGCTCCTGCGGTAGGCCAGGGATGCCCAACTCGAAGTCCCCTGGGTTGCCCGGGTGGCAACGATGGGGAGGGCATTCTCAGTGTCTGCTCCTAGGCTGTGGAACACCCTTTCGATGGAGGCCCACCTGGCCCCAGACCTCCCCTCTTTCCGTAGACAGTGTAAAACCTGGCTGTTCCGCTGGGTCTTTGGAGAGGGAGACTGGTAGGGTGGGGTGGGGTGGGGAGGGAAATTCTGCCCTTTTAATCCTTTTAAATGTTTTTAATGATATTTTATGTGTTTTATTGATGTTCTGTAAGCCGCCCCAAGCTGCTTTTGAGCAGGAGGGGATGGGGTATAAAAAATAGTAAAATAAATAATTTAATTTTTAAAAATATTATTATTATTATTATTATTATTATTATTACTAAAATAAACTATAAACACATTATTCCAGACTAACACCTACCCACTTCCTTCTTGAGTGCAGTCTTTACTAGCTGCTAATTTATAAATCTGTGTTAGGACTCTGGCCAAATGCATTTATGGCTGCAAAAACGATAATACTAGAATAATAGAATCATGTGTGACAGTGGTGCAGCAGCAGCCTGGCAAAACCTGGGGAGGAAAACTACAGCAGACACAGTCTGGGCTAGTTTCATCTCTGAACAACCGTGACCATGGCCGGGGCTATGGAAAGAGTGGGGAAAGCACGAACGTGCGGGCAGGTTTCCCTGCCCCCACGCTACACCTGACCCACCACTACCACCATGATGGGCAGCCATGGCAGCCAATGACAGTCTGCTATGGCAGCTGGCGATGGTGGCACCAACCTGGGCCAGGTTGATGGCTTAGGAACAAACGTGATAGCCCATTGTGGCATGCTTTGGCCAGGTCAGGTTGGCCTTAGCTCAGGCTGTGACCTCGGAGGTTTTCAGAGGTCACAGCCCAAGCTATCCACCAACAGCCTGGGGCAATCCCGGACCAACATCTGGTAGTACCTGCACATACGTACAAGTGAGGTCTGGTCCAAAGTTGGCCATGGTGGACTTCCGTCATGTCTGATTTTATCCACTGTAGCGGTTTGGGTGAAATTTTAAACAATTCCCTTAGTGCCCCCATCTTGTAAGTAGCATTAATATTCTATTCTGGAGAATCCCTGACTTACATTATTATCATTATGCTATTGTGATCTTCAGGGTATTTAGTACTAGTGGAGCACTCACTTTGATTGCCCATGTGCCAGTGTGTTACGTGCTATCATTGGTGCTAAATGTGCTGCGCTGACTGTTCACTGTCAGAATATCCGAGACTACAGGTTGCCAGCCCAAAATATTCAACCATCATGAGTCAGACCCTCAAAACAACAACATCGGCTTAAAAATCATAAGACTGTAAAAATAAGTTCAGAATTCTTTTTACTTTGTATCTGGTTTCTCAGCCCTTACTGTTCATATTTTAAAGTATTTTCCACAAAATGAGGCTAGACATTCTAATATAATCTTTTGGGAAACCTGTATTTCATAGTGTAGCTTTTCCTGTGGCTCAGTTAAAACATGCTCAACAGCTGACAGCAACTTTCACATTATTCTGAAGGTTGAGGGTTTTAGTCTGACTGAAAGAATTATTTATTACTATTTTCACTATGCTAGTGAAGGGTAGCCACAACCAAACTCAGTAATGGAAACATTGACACCAATGGTCATATGCACAAAATATCTAAATGCCTTGAGGATTGCACAATATAAAAAGATATAAAAACTAAGCCCTGTTCTTGGAAGTAGCTGCAACACTCGCTTACTTGCATGCAGGCTCTGTGACCCCTGATCCTTGCCAGAGTTTCCAACATTGATCCTCTTGAGGCACCTTTTTGCTCTCTAACAGTGTAAGGTTTTCTGTCAAGCAATATTTGCAAACACAAATTTTATTTCCCCAAACCCTTTATTCTTCAGGAAAGCAGTTTGTTGGTAATCACACCATAATGGTACTTGCAGTTTGCAGTACTTGCAGTTTCCTGAATTTTGAGGAAAATAAAAAATTCCAGGTGCCAGTCTGTATTATGTACAGACCTGGTCTGCTGCTTGCTGGCACCACTGTGCCATCAGTATAGCCAGGACTGACCCTTGATTTTGTCCTGTTGATCCATTGGACAGCCTGATGGGGTCCCAGTCACCATGCCCTGATTAGCCCTTGACCGGACATGCTCTGTGTAAGAGTCATGCAGTGGTGGCTGGTGGGTTTGGAGGCTGGTGGGGCAGTGGGCGGGGTCAACGCACTGCTGGCAGCTTTGCTGCCGGCGGGTCGGTGGGCCTAGGGGTGGAGCCAGGGCAACGGTAGGTGGAGCCAGTGCAATGGTAGGTAGAGCCAGGACAGCGGTAGGACAGTGGCATGGCATAATCCAGCAGCAAGGAGTTCCCAGGGTTAAAATTGGATGGACATTACATTAGTTAACACTGGGAATGCTGCTGCATGAATCACTACCACCGGGGGATAGAGAGCCCTCCTACTGGGGTCCCGTCCACTCACTCTTTCCCTCTAGGTCCAAATTAACCATAGTAGGTTAAAAAAATAGATCATGTTGCCATTGCCTACCTTTATCCTGAACCCCTGAATCCTCAATTTTCATGGCATCCTTGGTCACCTGTAGTCTTCAGAAGCTGTAGGCTTTGGGACAAGCCTTCCTTCTGGCTTGGAGAACTGGGAGGACTGTCCTGCCACAAGCCAAATCAGAACTCCCTGTCCTGCCACAAGCCAAATCAGAAGAGAATGAAAGGGAAGAGAAGAACAGGACAGAGGAGAAGTAGGTCGGAAAGGGTTTGGTTTTGGTGCACGAGAAGAGTAAGGGGAAGAGATGGGTTCAGTGGGGGGACAGGGGTCTCTTGTCTGCAGCCTTCTCTTCTCCCATGCTCCTACCTACTTTCTCCTCTGTTCACAAGGAGAGCAGTTGCAGGCGTGTATAACAACCAAATACTCCCCATCCAAACCAGCATCCCCAGTACCAACACTGTATCCCCAGCAGACAAATGCCTGTCCAAGCAAACAAGCCTTTTAAAAAGAAGTTTCGCCAGTTTCAAGACTGCATTGCCACCAAACTAGGCCCATTCAGACCAGCATCCCTAGTAGCTACACCCTATCCCCGACAGCCAAATGCCTATCCAAGCAGACAGGCCTTTTTAAAAATGTTTACCCTGTTGCAGGCCAGCACTACAACCAAAATAGGCCCTTCGAGACAAGCATCCTTAGTAGCTACACCCTATCCCCGACAGCCAAACACCTGTCCAACCAAACAGGCCTTTTAAAAAAGGTTTTCCCTGTTGCAGCCTGGCACTGCAAGCAAAACTGGCCCTTCAAGACCAGCATCCCCAGTAGCTACAACCTATCCCCGACAGCCAAATGCCCATCCAAACAAACAGGCCTTTTAAAAATGGTTTGCCCTGTTGCAGGCCAGCGCTGCAAGCAAAACTGGCCCAGCGAGACCAGCATCCCTAATAGCTACCCCCTATCCCCAACAGCCAAATGCCTGTCCAAGCAAACAGGCCTTTTAAAAAAGTTTGCTCTGTTGCAGGCCTGCATTGCCACCAAACAACATTCCAGCAGCAGGGAGCAGCTGTAAAACAGCAACAGGAGGGTCAGGAGGATCATTTTATAAAAGAGTAGTTACGATCAGTAGACACACAAATTCACAAAATGACCTCTCTACCAGAGAGGCGGAGGCCATTTTGTCTGTACTCACAACATCCCACCAAACTGAAAAGAGTGAGGTCATTTTAAAATGCAAAGAACATTCCAGAAAAGATTAGATTTTTTTATAAACCCTTCCTCCATCCAAGCCCCTAGGTTCCCCACCCAGAAAACAGAAAGCAGCCAATTTACATGTAAAACAGGAAAGGGACCAATTTTAACCCAGAGTAGTCATGGCCAGTGGGGCCCCAGAAAATGGCCACAGCCTTTGCACATGCCTGGGAGAGGAGGGGGGAAACCATCAGTGCATCAGCAAACACACAACAAGCAAAAGCAAAAGCACCACTGAAACCATATCTTAAGCCACCCATATTATCCTCAACACACAACAAAAGCAGCAGCGAGGAGTTCCACTTGTCCCCAAAACATGGTTCACTTCACATCTGTTGGATCCCCTCCCCATGTGTCTCCCAGTCTACCCCCTCCCCCATCCATGTCTCCCAGTCCACCCCCTCCCCCATCCATGTCTCCCAGTCGACCCCTCTCCCCCAGCCCCACTGACCAGCCAGACTCCCTGAGTCCTCCCACCCCCATGTCTCCCTGTGCAACCCCCTCCCCAAGTCAGACTTCCCGAGTCCCCCCATCCCCCTCATCTCCCAGTTCACCCCCAGTCCTAATCCCAAGCCAGACTCCCCAAGTCCCCCCACCCCTCCCATTGTCTCCCAGACTCCCAAGTCCCCTTCCCCCAATTCCATTCCCAAGCCAGACTCCCCAAGTCCCCCCATCCCCATTGTCTCCCAATGCATCCCCATTCCCCAGTCAGACTCCCAGTGCATCCCCATTCCCCCCTCATCTCCCAGTGCACCCCCTCCCTCAGTTCCATTCCCAAGTCAGACTCCCCAAGCCCCCTTCCCATTGTCTCCCAGCGCACCCACCTCCCCCATTCCCATGTCTCCGAGGAATGGGTGGTCCAAAAACAGGTGGTCCACCACTCTGGATCACCTCTCTGATCTAGGTGGTCCACCATGGTGGTCCACCACTCTGATCTGGTGGTCAAAACAAAGTCCCCCTTCAAGCTACCATGCCAGGAAATTTCACAAAATGGCTCCACCGCCAATACACGCAGCTCAGCAGAGCAAAACAGCCCATGCCCTGACTGAGCATGCATGCCCTAAAAGAAAAACAGTGCTGCCTGCCTGCCCAAATTAGGCATAATCACCTGGGTGCTTGTAACCACCATCCAGCCGGCATTTTAAAATTGAGCCCATAGGGCTCAATGAAAGCCTTCCCCCTTGTGACTGTAAGGGAAACTGCATCTTCCCCATTACAAGCGCTTGGATGGCTCCCCCTAGCCACCTAAGCGCGTTCCTATCATGTTTGTCCCTTATGGGACTCCATACAACACTCAGTCCCTCCCTCCTCCAGGCAAGTGGGGGGACTGGCTGGGAGAGAGGGAGCTGCTCAGAATCAGCTGAGCTCAGCTCACTGCCTGCATTGGCTCAACAGATGTAAACAGAGGAGTCCCCTCCCTTGGGAAAATGAGCAGCGGCAGCTGCTGGGGGCCCCGAAAGAACTCCTGAACTTCTTGCAGGTAAGAGGCTGTGTGTGCAGGGGGTCGGGGAGCACAGTAGCAGGGCAGAGGGCACAGGAGCGGCATCAGAGGGCACAGGAGCGGCATTGCCCCTGGTGCCCTCGGCTGTGCACCACGCCTTGAGGCATGTGACCAGAAGCAAGAGCCACACAAAGCAACAAGCTCGCTCCTTGTCTGTGTCTGGTTTACTGCCTCCTGAACAACTGCCCTTGGACCCCTGCCTTTGACTCTTGGTTCCCGACTCCTACCCCTGCGCTCTTGATCCCTGCTGCCTACCCTCTACCTCAGTGTTTCCGCTCCCACCTGACCCCCCTGTGTTGGACTGCTTATCAGAATTGGATTTTGGTCTGGACCCTGACTCTGCACTTGCACTGCCCCTTTGATCGGTTTACAGCTCTAGCTAGTAGTATTCATGCAAGTCCTAAAGCAGTGAATATATGAACTACTTCATGCAGACCTTGATGGAAATCCACAGTCTGTCTACATGATGAGGTTCTTAGATGGAATGGGGGTGGGGAGGCAGAGGAGGAATCCTGAAAATTAAGATATGAATAGTTTATATGTGGCTTTACGTATACCTTTATACATTTTGTTATTTTATTTGTTTACTATAATAATCATCCTGCAAAGAATTATGCTTCTAGAGTACAGCAAATATTAGTGGTGATCCTAGACATACTTGCACAACTTGACTTCAAGGGGGATTTATCAGCATAATTTGACTGGTGAAAACCAGCCAGAAGACATTGGGGTCATTGCTAGCTGGGGTTGTTAATGCCTCAATGGAAGGGAGGGTGTTGGATGCCCTTAAAACTGTGGTTGTCCATCCCCTGCTTAAAAAACCATCTTTGGACACTGTCTCCGCAGCCAACTATTGGCCTGTCTCTAACCTTCCCGTTTTAGGGCAGGTTCTTATAGTTTTCAGGCACAATTCAAGGTGCTGTTTTTGACCTTTAAACTCCTAAACGGTCTGGGCCCCACATATCTGAAAGACTGACTGTACTTTCTTGCCCCACTGTGGCCCCTGCGATCAGCCAGGAGTGTCTCCTTGTAGGTACCATCTGTTAGCCTTGTTTGTATGACAAGGACTCACAGGGTGCATTCTCGGTTGCTGCCCTGATGCGTTTGAATTCCCTTCCCCAAGAGGTTCATTTAAGTGTGAGCCTGGGCATCTTCCAGAGGTGTTACAAGACTTCTGTATTTGAAAAGGCATTTAGTGGATGGGGATAGGGATGGTTGGGGGTTTGGGAAGGGAGTGGTGTTATTGGGTGGGTTTGTGGAGGGCTGTGGGGGTTTTAGGTTTTTTTTATTTGAACGTCTTTATGATTTGTAAGCTGCCCTAAACCTCTGGGAAGGATGACATATAAGCTTAAATAAATGAAATGAAAATTAAGGGTGAAAACAGACATGACTCTAAACACCCTTTAACCACCCTTGGTGATTATTTATGCATGTTACAGGGCTGTATTGGTGCCCTATGCCATCCTGAAACATGCATAAATGACCACCAAGGGTGGTTAGCGTCATGTCTGTTTTCACCCTAAGATGCCTTAGGCTCACAGTAACAATTGGGAGTTCCACAGAGCCCTTACATCTAAGTATAAGTTACGCATAGTCATATTTTTTGTAGGATTGGGCTCTATGTATTCCACCTTTTCCCACTCCGTTTCAGACTTTAGAAATACTTGCATAACTAATGAGAGATTATATATGCATTTATAGGCATGTGTGCTGTGGCCTTACCACCACAGCAACTGCCAGAGACTCCTTGGAGGCATCAGTCTTTCTTCAGGAGTCTTTTCTTATGTGAACACCAACTATAAAACCACCGTTTTATGCTCTTGGCCTAAATCCTACCCCCTTCCAAGCAGCAAAGAAAAGCCTGCTCTCTCAAGAAGTGCCATATTTGAGATAGCTCCTATCTGCCCTACAGGATGACAGTTAAATGATATCATCTGAACTACTTTGTCTCCAGCTCCTAGAGAGATTCTGAGGTTCAAGATCCCGCAACCCCCAAGCTTCACAACTAATGCCCTCCTGCCCGGTCACACTCCTTTTTGAAGCCTCTCCCCAATCTTCCTAGCCCTATCTAGCATAGAGAAAGTAAGGTTTTCTGCCGTGTTGGCTCCAAATATAGGCATTAGGCAATAGAGACAAAGTAGTAAAGTGATATCTTTTATTGGACCAACTACAGTTGGTGGAAGTATGCAAGCTTTCGTACCTCACAGGGTCCTTCATCAGACAAGTAATGAACAAATGTTAAAACTAGGTTTTTTTATCTAATCAGTAATTTTACATCATTCCATTACATCATCTGATCTGCCTGATGAAGTACCCTGTGAGGTACAAAATCTTGCATACATCCACCAGATGTAGTTGGTCAAATAAAATATATCACTGTATATTGCCAGATGAGTCTGTCAACAACAGTAAGGGGCACTATGCGCCATGGGGAAAGTAGTGGGGTCCCCAGCACATGCAAAACCACCTTTGGCTCCCAGTATACAGTTCTCAGGTCCTGATCCTGCTCAAGGTAAGTACTGAGGTGCTGCTCTCAGTCCCCAACAAGGTTGAGAGTTCCTGTGCTCCAGCCACCCCTACACCCAGGCCAACAGCACCAGTAGTGTTACCAGGGGGTTCTGACGTATAGCTGTTTTAACCCCGGTGAGGTCCAACTTCCCCTTGAGGCCAAAACAAGGAAAGTTCCATCTGCATGTCCCATGCTTTCCGAGTCCTCTCCAGGATTCCACCGAGGTTCCAGAACAATCCAGGAATGTAGTCAGCAGCTGACTTATTCCCAAACGTGAGGTTCAAGGTCCTTGCAGTTAGAGTGCAGAGGACTGCTTCTTCCTTGGCCTTCCCAGGCAGACTGACAAGGCTCTTCATATGTCCCAGGAGTCTTTGAGGTTTTGTCCTGAGATTGGCTGACAGCCTGACAATGTGATCCTAAGGCCATATTAGCACCAGCACCATAGCACAGGCCTGAGTGTGGTTCTACATCCAGGATTGCACCAGTGCTGAACCGGTGCTAATTCTTAAAGAGCATGAGCCTCAGCTTGGCTCCCTGCCACACTGTACTACTTTGTCTCTATAGCCCTATCTAGGAATAGAAGGGAGGTAAAACATCCCAGTTTTGACCTCCACCCTGCCCCTAAAAGACCTATTCTGAACTGGAAGGTCCTATGGGTCTTTCTCTCCTTCTCATACATTTCTCTTCAGGACTATTCCTTTTAACATTGCTGTGTGAGGAGACACAAAGATTACGGAATATCATGTGTTCCCTTATCAAATCAAGTTTGGGGTGCAATCTTTCACTATTAAAGTCAACAGGAGCAGAATTCCCCAAAGAGCACAAACTGATGAACCTCTCTGCCCCAATCACTGGTTTAGGTATGAGTTCTGTGGAAAACACAGCATATGATCTTATTGAAGAGATGTTTTGATCTTATGATCAAAATGGAAGTGGGGTGGACTGGAAGAGGGTCTCACAGACAACCTTATATTAGACATATTGTAACTTTGGAATGCTGAATTTTTTACTTTCAATGCTCCGTTAACATAGTTTTGTGTATTGTTTTTATCTAAATAGAGGTTAATGGCCTCTATAAAGGAATAACCAATAAAGACAAAACCCATCATTTTCAGTTTACAGATCCTTTATATTTTTCTCTAAGCTAGCTTCAGTGTGGTTAAGGATAGAGAATATACTATATGAATATGAAATAATAATAATTAAAATAATAATAAATAATTAATACATACGAACGAGCTCTTTTAAGGTGTGGTCATTTTATTGTCCTTGTGCAGGCAAATATTCCATTGACCTCAAAATGGGAATTTCACCTGTGCAAAGATTACATGATTAAGCCCTTGGTTTATTCTAGAAACTCTCTTGCTTATTTAATTGTAGTAAATTCTTAAGTGGAGTTAAAAGAAAACAAGGTCATGTTCAGAGAAATGAAGAAGTGTTAAAACTAGGATTTTCAATTTAATCAGTCATTTTACGTCATTTGATTTTTACAAATAACAGCAAGTGATAATAAGTAGTCTGTGAAAATGTATATCCAAAACAGGAAAAGAACTGCCAAGTGAGGAAATTAACCAGAAGTGTTGCATTAACAAAACGGATGTATAATCTGTGGTGACAAAAATGTGTTCTGCATGGATATGCAGCTTATAAAAAGTATAGTTCATACAAATGGCAGAATGGAGAAGTCTTCTTACAGAAAAAAAATTGTGATTTACATTTACGTTTGGTGTATCTACTGGTACCCTAGGACCTTTGACTTATGGCTATTGTGTAGGACATCTCTACAATATTAGAGGGGCTTTTCTTTCCCCACTCCCCCATCTCTAATGCCTCTTCAGCACTGGAGATACTCAAACTGCATAATTTACACCCAAACTGCGTAATTTATACCCATTTAATGCAATATCTAATTTTTATCTGGGAATTAATTAATTTTCAAAATTCCAGAAGCTGTTTTGCACCCAAAGAAATACTGTCACTACTGTTTGCTTCTATGATTGCAAATTCTACATATATATCTTGCAGGTGCAGAATGGTGCTGTCAGCACTTGGTACTGGTTTTAAAGTTGTGAATACTTATGAGCTCTCACTAAGTTTTTCACCACTTGAGTTCTTATTAAACACATTCAGACTCAAAGATTTAAACTTTACTTGCTATATCATATCATATCATATCATATCATATCATCATCGTCATCGTCATCGTCATCATCATCATCACAGTTCATAAGGGCATCTCTTTAAGATCCATGCTTGGTATTCAGTTCTGACAAGCTTTGCACCCTTTTATGCATTTTCTTTGACCAAGCCATTCTCCATCAAGCAGATACTTGGCCAGAGGTGCCCAAAAGGGGTCACACCATCTGTAGACGGGGTCACCAGCCTGACTGATATTTCATATATTTTGCATGTATTTCATGCTGTCTGGAGTGAAAAGAGTGTATTCAAGTCTCAAAGTGGGGTCACACAGTTAAAAATGGTTTCATTTCCATTCAGTCACAGCTCTAGACATAGAGTCTGGCTAAAACCGCTAATAATGACCTATTTCCCTCAAATTCTGCCTCAAGATTCCTTCACCCAAACCCACCAAACATCACACAGTCCTTAAATGGCAGAGACAGAACATCAAAATGAGATGGAATGGGGTTTACACCACAAGATATTCCACCTAGAAAACAACAGGACTGTTCCTTCCCATTTTTGTACTTTAAAGATGTTCCCTGGATGAGCTGATTCAGAAGTACCAGCTGTAAAAATAGGAATTCATTTGCAGTAATAAATATTGCTGGAACATAATTTCTCTTTACATATTGCTCTTTGGTGTCTAGAGTCCACTGTGAGAATATAAAATGCAATGTTTAAATTTATGAAAGAGAAAGAACACAATTTATAGAATAAAGCCTATAGAAATTTACTAAAGGGCACATCTGGAGAGTAAACAGTGTCTTATTTTATAGTGATAAATGAAGATTTTAGAAGAAAACGAAGACCTGTGATGCTATTTTGCCTTTATACTATCTAATAATTATTTTCACCAAGTAGCGTTCCAGTTTATCATAAGTTAGGAGCTTTATGTTTTAACGTTTTTATCATGGGAGAAGTATTTTAAAGAATCTTTTTAACAATATTATTGCCCACATATCCTGCACAAGATGTTGATATTTTGGGCATTTTCATATGTGATGGCTCCCACTGCTGCCACAGAAATCGCCAGGTGCTGGTGGGTGTCATCACTCCAGCCGGAACTCAGCCCAGCTGCTGAACAAATGTGATGGCAGCCAGGCTAGGGAGGGGGCAGGAAACGCACAGACATACATCTGCCTGCCCCCACCCCTGCGCTGCATAGAGCATCCCACCCACACCCACCCCGGTTGACGGGCAGTCATGGCGGCCAATGACAGCCACCATGATACTTGGCTCCCTCCGCCACTCCGGACCACCGGCAAGTACAGCGAGCTATCAGATGTGATAACCCGCTTTACTCCACGTTTGGCAGCTAGATCCCGACCGTTGTGCGGGCTAGCCTGGGCTGTGACTTGGGGATTTTGCTGAGTCACAGCCTGGGCTAGCTCCCACCATGGTCGGGAGCCAGACCATGGAAATATCTGATGCCTACATTGAACGTGATGGCAGCACCTAGTTTCAAAACCCACCTTTTCCTTGCTGCCTTTCCCAATGCCTGTTAGTGTTTCCCCTTACTCTTACTGTCGGCCCTCCTCTGCTGACTGCTGCCACCAACTTCTCTGTATATTAAGCCAAGCATACGCACCTGAGACTTCGCATCTGCTTGAATGTTTGTTTATCTTCTCCCCTGTCTCCCCCCCCCCCTTTTTTGTCTTTTAGATTGAAAGCCACAGGCAGGGACCACGTCTAATTCTATGTTCTGTACAGCACCAGGCCACACTACTGGTGCTATATAAATGTTTATAATAATAATAATAATAATAATAATAACCTGCACTAGGGCAGATCAAACACCCTTTGTTCTAGTGTTTTCTTATAGGAAACTGATAGTAGTATCTGATTTGTAATATTAGTGAATGCTGGATTTGGTCCATGCTGACAGAAATACATGGATTTTTTGCCCTCTAAGATTCTGGAACTGTGTGTTCTTTGGTTTATATTTATAGTATTCTTATATTTCTCAGATTTATAGAGAATTTTCCTTTGCAGCGAACAGAGCTACACTTAAGAGATATGAAATTCTAAAGTTTAGCAGGAGGTGTTACTATTTTCATTTAACACTTTGGCACTAGTGAATACAAAAGTGTTTAATTTTTCATTCTTTAGGCTAATGCAATTTCCATTAAAATAAGGAATACCTACAGAAGAAAGGGTGATTCAAGCATGTTTCAGAAATGCCTTAAAAACTAGGGATAAATCATAGAAAAGTCTAATATGTCCTTAAGGATCAGTCCTTGAAACTAAAGCCTTCTACTTGTTGACACTCTTCTTATTGTCATTTGTACCAAGGTAACACCATAGTGTTGTGGCTGCTCTAGCCTGCAACTCTGTGATGGGGGGCGGGGAGCAGGCCATGGGCCAGAGAATCCACTGGGTCCGTCTGAGCTGGATCCCAGCATGGCTGGGAGTAGGCGGATGTGAGGGTGCACCCTTGGAACAGCTCCAGGGGTTGGCAGCCCTACATCCATCTGAACACACCCATTGAATGTCTGTGGGGCAGGGGTGTGCAGGATGGTGTTTTTGGTTGGTGCTCCCATTTTGTGAAACTCCCTTCCCCGGGAGGTTTGTTTAAGCCCAAGCCTGGGCATCTTCCAGAGGCGGTGCAAAACTTTTTCTTTTTTTTTGGAAGTGCATTTGGTAGGTAGGAAGAAACAGGGCTTGGGTGAGTTTTTGGGTAGGGCTGTGGGGGAGGGTAGGAGTTTGAGGGGAGGAATGTGTGCTTTTATTGCTTGAAATTTTATTGTTTTTAATGGATTGTGAGCCACCCTGAGCTTTGCAGGAAGGGCGGCATATACATATGAAAAATAAAATAAATATATATATGCAGAAAATATAAATATTCATTATGCTATGTTTCTCTTCAAATATTCTGCTGGTTTAGAAAGTCTTGATAACAGGTGCAATGACAAATGTACAAATATAGAAGTAAATGTATAAGCAACAACGGGTTATGTACAGGACCCATGTTCACTGTGTTTTCCCCATTGCCACCAATGGAGAAAACACAGTGACCATGGGTCCCTAGTGTGTATCATTGGACTGCAGCCATCTCCAAGTTAAAATGCAATAGCCATTCTGTTCTGTTTTATAATGAATGAATGCATTTTATTAACAGTAAAAGCCAAAATTAAAAACAACATTCTGTTTTATAAGCAGAGGTCTGGAGGAGGAAAAAAAAAGAAGATATTTTAAACTAAATCACCAAGACAAATACTAGGTAGATAGGATTATTCATGCAGGAATTTATTTAGAACTAGGGATGGACGAACAGAACCGAGTTCGGAAATTCGGTTCGGAAGTTCGGTTCTGTAGTTCGGTTCAGTCGACTGAACTATTCGAGTTCAATCCGAACTCCGAACTTCCGAACAAAGTTCAGAAATTCAAACCCCATTGAACTAAATGGAATATTATCTTTTAGGAATGGGTGAACAGAGCTGAGTTCAGAAATTCAGTTCGGTTCAGTTCGAAAATCAAGTTCGGTTCGGAAGTTCGGTTCGGTCGACCGAACTGGTTGAGTTCGGTCCAAACTACCGAACCGCATTCGCCCATCCCTATTTAGAACATTACATTTAACAACCTTACCCAAAGTCTCATGGGAACTTTAGCTGACCATCACTGCTCAAGACCATAGTTTTGTGTCTTCTCTGAAAAAGAGCCATCCTTTCAGAATCTACTCTACAATGTCAGAGCATGTATAAAGTACATGTTACTATGGCAGAACTTTATTTAAAGCAGCCTTTATGTTTTCCCTGAAAGTTTCTAGTTCAAATAGTCTAATCCAAAACCCACTTAAGTCAATGGGGATCTTTCCATCAACTTCAGTGATGTTTGAATCAAGCCCACAATGAGTGAAAAACATCACAGCGGCCATCCAGATCCCCTCCCAACCCATGATGTGTCATCTCGGCTGCCACTCATTGGGCTGGTGTGCACAACAAATATACAGGCCCACACGCTGTTAGTCTGGACAGACATAGTAATCTCACTCTCCCCCAATCCAGGGGTTGGGCCAGTGTTGTCAGCATAGAGGTGATATTGGAAGATGTGGGAGGCAATGAGTTTGCCAAGGGACAGGGTGTAGATAGAGAAGAAGGCCCAGGACAGAGCCTTGGGGAAACCCAACCGAGAGGGGGAGGGAGCATTAGTTGGAATTGGGAAGAGACACATTAAAGGAGCAGTGAGAGAGGTAGGAGGAGAACCAGTCAAGGACAGAGTCGCAGAAGCCTAGGGAGTGAAGCGAGTCCAGTAGGAGTGAGTGGTCGATGGTGTCAAAGGCAGCAGAGAGGTCAAGGAGGACAAGAATGGAGTAAAGGCGCTTAGATTTAGCGACAAATAGATCAATGGTGATCTTAGCAAGGGCAGTTTCAGTGGAGTAAAGGTGGCGGAAGCCAGATTGGAGAGGGTCCAGGGAGGAGTTGGCAGAGAGGAGATCCAGGTAGCAGGAGTAGACAACACGTTCCAGAAGCTTAGAGGCGAATGAATTGCCCATTGTGACGGTTCTTCTCCCATGCGATCGAGATTAGCCACTGTAGGAGGACAGGATGCTGGGCTTGATGGACCATCGGTCTGACTCAATATTGTAGTGATTGTTATACTTTAGAGACACTCCCTTGAAGGGACCATAAGGACAGGAATGGAGGGATACAGCATAGAGAGGGTTTGGGGGGAGGAGCAGTCCACTGGGAGGTCTGATCACAGAGCACTTGTACAGGGCTTAGGCTTATAGTTAAAATAAAGATATGTTTAGAATTCCTGCCTGTTCCTGAAGTTTATTGCTGGAACCCAAAACATTACATGGTGACAGAAGTGGTGAACAAGAAAGGGACATTGGTGGTGAACAAGAAGCCCATGAAGGAGTTTCTGCAGAAGGCCTGAGGCCTGCTTGGAGTTTCTGCAGAAGACCTAAGTCCTATTTGCAAGCTGAGTCTGCTCCAGGTCACAGCACACAAAGGTAAACATGGAGTTGTTACAACCTCCATCAAGTCTCCAAATGACGGGGAATGTGGCTGAAAACTGGAGGAAATTCAGGCAACTATTTGAACTGTATTTAGCTGTCATAGGGGCTGAAGGGAAAAGTGATAAAAAAAACTCTGCCATCCTGCTGCATGTGGTGGGGGAGGAAACACTGGAGATTTATAATAACTTCCAGTTTGCAGGTGATGAATGCATGAAATATGCTGAGATACTGAAAAAGTTTGAGGAGTATTGTATGCCAAAAAGAAATGAGAGCTTTGAAAGGCACAGATTCTTCACATGCATGCAAAAAATGGATGAAGGGGTGGAGCAATATGCTACAGAGCTAAAGTCCCCGAGTAAGCCATGTGATTTTGGGAACGTAACAGACTCACTTATCAGGGACAGGATTATTTGTGGCATCAGGGACAATGTACTCAGAGAAAGGCTGCTACATGAAGAAAATCTCACCTTAGAAAAAACTTTAAAGATATGTCAGGCAGCTGAGGTAGTGAAGACCCAGGCTAAGGAAATTAAGGCACCAGAGGAGACTGTCCATGTAGTAAGCATGAAAAAATAGGGACAGCAAAAAATAACCCAAAGGGCACAATTGCCAGCTGGAAAAGTTTTTGCAAAAGGGGATAGAGGTGGGAAGCGACCCTGCAAGAACTGTGGCTTCATGCTTCATGGCTTCTGACAGCGTGCAGCATATGGCAAGCTGTATTATAACTGCAATAAGCATAATCATTTTGCTAAATGCTGCAGATCACCGGTAGTGACACCACAAGTGTACACTCTGGAACAGCTACAGGAGGAGGAATTTTTCATAGATGCACTAGAGTCACCAGGAAGCAAGGAAAAAAACTGGTTCCAACTAGTGGAACCATTTAAAGGCTCAGTGGTGTCTTTTAAACTGGACACAGGCTCTCAGGTCAACATCTTGCCAGAACAAAATTATAATCGACTGAAACCGAGGCCAAAGCTACATCCAACGAGAACCAAAGTAACGGGCTATTCAGGAGAGAATATACAGGTGAAGGGGCAGTGCTTTATTACCGTCAGCTACAAAGATGTTCAGTATAAATTGGCCTTTGTTATAGTACAGCCACACCTGACTCCAATTTTGGGTTTGTCTGCTTGTAAAAAGCTTAATTTGGTTAAACGCATATTTGCTTTGAAGGCCCATGATAACCAGGAATATGGGACTCTCCTTTCAAATTTTCAGGATTTGTCTGAAGGACTTGGCTGCCTGCCTGGGGAACATACCATTCAAGTAAACAAGGAGGTCTCCCCCATTGTTCATCCTTGCAGAAAGGTGTTATTTGCACTTCGAGATAAACTTAAAGAGGAGCTTGCACGGATGGAAGCTCTACAAGTCATAAGGAAGGTTGAGGAACCTATGGAATGGGTGAGCTCCTTAGTGATAGTGGGAAAACCCACTTAGGAGCCTTAGGAGCCTTAACAAGGCCATCAGAAGGGAACATTTCAAACTGCCCACGGGAGAGGACATCATGGCACAATTTGCAACAGCTCGTTATTTCAGCAAATTGGATGCCTTCTCAGAGTTTTGGCAATTAAAGCTCACCAAGTAAAGTGCAAAACTGCATCTTTAATACTCCCTTTGGCATAGCCTCGGCTCCAGAAGTGTATCATAGGACAGTGCACATGATATATGAGCACACTGAGGGAGTTGACATGTCCATGGACGATATCATTTTGGGGGGCTCCACCAAAGCAGAATATGACCTCAGGCTTCAGGAGGTCTTGGAGGTGACAAGAGTCACAAATCTGAAACTCAACAAAGACAAATGTGGTTTTGGAGTACCGGAACTGACTTTTGGGGGGGAAGTTATCTCCCCTGAGGGGGTAAAGCCTGACAAAAAGAAAGTCGAAGCCATTCACATCATGCCACTACCAAAGTTGAAGAAAGACTTGCAACTGTTTCTGGGGATGGTGAATTACCTAGGAAAGTATATATCTCACTTGTCCTCGAAAGTAGATCCTCTGACGGCGTTCCTTGAAAACAAAAATGTATGGTGTTGGGATGCTCAGCAAGAAGGGGCGTGGAATACCTTGAAACAGGAGTTGACTACAGCTCCTGTGCTTAAATTCTACACCCCTAGGAAGCCTGTCAAAATTTCTTTTGATGCGTCCCAGTCAGGGCTTGGTGCAGTTCTTACAGAAGCATGGGGAACACTGGTGACCTATGGCGTACACATCCAAAGCCATGACGGATGCGGAGACCAGAAATGTACAAATTGAGAAAGAGTTGTTGGGAATCCTCTTTGTTTGTCAGAGATTCCACCAGCTTATCTATGGACAGAAAGCCCTTGATTGCGTTGTTTACCAAGCCATTGAATGACTGCCCATTGCAGATCCAGAGGATGATGTTGAAACTACAAAAGTATGACTTTCAGGTTTCATATACACCTGGGAAGTTCATGTTTACAGCTGATGCACTATCAAGAGCCACAACTCCCTCAACATCTGTAGATGAAACATTACAAACTGAGATGCAAGCCTATGTGGATCTGATCGTGCAATCTCTTCCAATAGCAGATAGGAAACTGCAAAAAATAAAGGAAGAAACGGAAAAGGATAACTTGTTGAGACTGCTGCAACAATAGATTGGTTTAGGTTGGCCAGAGGAACACGACCATAAGAGAATACTGGATCACAAAACACTTGTACAGGGCTTAGGCTTATAGTTAAAATAAAGATATGTTTAGAATTCCTGGCTGTTCCTGAAGTTTATTGCTGGAACCCAAAACATTACAAGTATGACATTACAAGTTGTGTTCTTAAGGTGGTTTGGCCTCTTCTCAAGAAACCATTGATTGACACTGGTACCCCAGAGAGCTACCAAGCTGTTTCTAACCTTCCTTTTTTAGGGAAGGTTATTGCATGGGTAGTGGTCAGTCAGTTGCAGGTACATCTGGACCACATTGGTTTCCTTGATCTCGCACAGTCTGGCTTTCGCCCAGGTCACAACACAGAGACCGGGTTTGTGGCCTTGATTGATGATCTCATAGAGTTGGACCAGGGTCATATGACTGTTAGTCCTTCTGGATTTATCTGCAACCTTCAATACCATGAATCATGAGAAGTTGGTGGCTCGTCGTCAGGACCTGGCCGGGGTGATGGTTCCATTCATACTTGGCAGATAGATCACAGTGGGTGACCCTAGAGGTCTATACATCGTCTGTAGCAGAGGGTCTTCCCAGGGCCACATGGGGGAGCTGGAGTCTCACTGGGGAATTAGCTCACCCCTCTACCATGCCTATACAGCCCTCAGTTAGCTGTATCCCCATTTGTGGAATGGGAATCCCCATTTCACCCCTGAAACAACACTATATAGCAGTCCATAGGGGTCCAATAAACAGTCTCTTTATTATTTACAGGCACACAGTTCCTCCAGGTCATCTGCCTCCACCCTGCCGGCCCAACACAGTCTCTCACAGGCTCAGAAGCAACACAACTTCAACCCCTCAAAGTCCATACAGCCAGGACTCAACCCCAGGCTCTGGCCAAGCCTTCCCCAGGCAGGAGACATTTTTTCTGGGCATAGCCCACCTCAGTACCTGGGTCCACTCTGGTCTAGGGATGGGTAAACACGGTTCGGAAGTTCAGAGTTCGGCCCGAACTCGGCTTGTTTGGATGACCGAACCCGAACCGACTGAACTGAACCTGATTCCAAACTCTGAAACGACCAAACAGTTCGGTCAGTTCAGATCGCGTTTGGGTGGTAAGGGTGGGAGAAATGTGACCACAGCCAGTTGGTGACCCACTGCCTGACACAGTCAGGCACAGGGAGGTGGGAGGTGAGCTGAGGAGCAGACTTCCAGGCACCAGGGGTGGAGAGGCTTAGAGTAGCAGCCAGCCTGCCCAATCATCATCCCTTTTCTCCTCAGACCACTGGCTTCGCATACTGTGACTGGCCACGAACTAGGCTGCATGGAGTTAATGGGGCTTGCAGTGAGGCGGGTGCAGCTAGTAACAAAACTCATTGCCCTCCTCCCTGCCAACACCTTCTGAGCTAGTCATTGTTCCTGAACAACAGGCATTTCAGAAGGTTTCCTCTCCCAGCAGTTTTGTTCTCCTCAATCCATTGCAATACTCCTCCTAGCTCACCCATCCAACCCATCTACCTCCATATTATCATTTATTTCACTTAGATTAGATAGATTTAGGTGTTGTTTTTTGTTTTTACCCCTCCCTGTGTTCAATCTTCCTTCCTCCCTCCCCTCTCCATTGAATCCTTTCCCTCTCCCTCTATATATATTCCATCCCTGATTCCCTTCCCCTGTTTTTTTATTCATTTTGAGTAGCATTAGATTGATTTAGGTTTCATTTCAGTTTTGTACCCCTCTCTGTGTTCTTTGTGTTCCCCCCCACAATACCATAGATAGATAGATAGATAGATAGATATTATATTAGAGAGAGTAGATAGTTGTAGGAGTCAGCTGAGATAGAGATAGTGTTTAGAGATTTAGTAGTGTTTGTAGGAGTACTTTGTACTGCTACTTTGTACTTATTAGATAATCCATTTCGTTCAAAACATTAGAATAGTTAATAGCAGTTAGATTTAGTGTAGATAAATATATATATTAGATAAAATAAATAAATAAATAAATAAAATAAAATAAAAATAAAATATAAAAACATTATTTTAGAGGGAGAAATGGAGAAGGGAAGGAGAGGCCGGTTTGCTGCCCTTAGGGGAGGCAATGGGGCACGTGCCAGAGGCGGAAGGGGCCGTGCCAGGGGACCAACAGGAGGCAGCAGTAGTAGCTCGAGAACATCACCATGCCCCAAACTCAGCAGACCTGCTTTAGGGCAAAAGGCTTCAGTGGCTCAGCGTCGCCTCCTGGCATTGCCCTCCTCCACTGCCATGCAGGACACTGGAAGACCTGCAGTACATAAGGCTGCGGCTGTCCCCAGCCCTAGCAGTAGGATCAGCACCAGCAGCAGGATGAGCAACAGCAGCACCCCTATTGCCAGCAGCTCCTCCTGTGTGCAGGCCACTCTGGGGAGCATGGGTTCCAACACAAAAGGGCAAGCAGTGTGGCTGAGGGCAGAGGGGCAGGTGGTTCCCACCCAGAGCGACCAGAGGGAGTATGATGGGTCCTCAGCAGCAGTGGAGACCTACCTGGAGGAGGAGCCATGCATTGATCCCAGCAGCAATCCCTTGGCCTACTGGGCTGGCAAGGCCAACATGTGGCCAGCCCTGTTGAAAGTGGCCACGGGTATCCTGTCCTGCCCACCAACCAGTGTCCCTAGCAAGTGGGTGTTCTCTGTGGTGGGGGACATTTGCTCCCCGCACTGCCTGAGACTCAGGGACAAGTTGGTGGAGCAGTTGTTGTTCCTAAAGATCAACCTTCTGTTGCTGGGATTCCCTGAGCTGTCCCTGGACAAGGAGTGATGGTGCAGTGGCACACGCCATCCCATGCCAGGGTCAGTCTTGGGATGGGGCTCCTCCTCCTCAATCTGGGCTAGGGCTACTGGTCCTGTGCTGCTAAGGTGCTGTCCCTCCTTCCCAATGCCTGGCACCCGCCCTGACTCTCTCTCTCTCTCTCATACTAGACAGCCTCGGCCGCCTTATCTGACTGACCTCATGATGCAGGGTGTCACTGGGAAATAAACTGTAAGCCTGCCAGCCGGCCTATGGCTACACGATGTCGGTCCGCCTATGTGGCACTGACTGCCTCTCACTCTCTCGCACTGCACAGTCTTTGTTAGCCTATCTGAGTGCCCTGCTGCCAATGTCCCAGTCTGCCTGCCGTACTGCCTCTCATGCCACGCTGCCTGTCTGCCCTGGCAACCAATGTCTGCTGCTGCTGCCAATGTCACCTACCTATGTTATGCTGTCTGTACCAAGGTTTCTGTACCCAGGCAATCAATGTCTGCTACCCTGCTTCTGCTAGTGCCAATGACCCGGCCCCAGGCCTCTATGCTGTCTGTGCCAAGGGTTCTGTACCCTGGCAAGTTTGGCAACCAATGTCTGCTGCTGCTAGTGCCAATGGCCCCCAGGCCTATATGCTGTCTGTGCCAAGGGTTCTGTACCCTGGCAAGTTTGGCAACCAATGTCTGCTGCTGCTAGTGCCAATGTCCCTCAGGCTTATAAGCTGTTTGTGCCAAGGGTTCTGTACACTGGCCACCAATGTTTGCTGCTGCCAATGGCCCCCAGGCCTATATGCTGTCTGTGCCAAGGGTTCTGTACGCCGGCCACCAATGTCTGTTGCTGCTAGAGCCAATGGCCCCCAGACCAGGCCTAATTCTGTCTGTGCCAAGGGTTCTGTACACTGGCAACCAATGTCTGCTGCTGCTGCCAATGTCGCTTACTTACGCTATGCTGTCTGTGCCAAGGGTTCTGTACCCCAGGTTGCCGCCAAGCTCAAAGCCTGCCTCAGCCCGCCTTCCTGCCTCTCATGCCAAGGTGCATTTCTGCCTTCCCAGGTTGCTGCCAAGAGAGAGAGAGAGAGAGAGAGAGAGAGAGTATTCCTACCTTTTTCCGAATGACCAAACCGAACCAAACACAACCAAACCGAACGGCTGAACCCGAACTTGGTGACTGAACCGAACAACCAAACCGAATGACTAGACAGAACAGGACTGAACCAAACGACCGAACCCAAACCGCGATCTGTTCGCACATCCCTACTCTGGTCCTTCTAGTCTTCAGCACCCTGGAGAACATAGAGTGAAGATCTAGGTTTCTTCAGGGGAGATGTTGCTCTTTCAGCTTCCAGGCAGAGACTGCCTTCTCTCTCAGTCTTGCTTCTCCTTATATCCCCAGAGTGGGCGGAACCAGATCACCAGTTTGGCTACCCTTAAAGGACCAGTGTCCTACCCATTCTGTCTCTGAGACTCTCAGCCTGTTTCCTTCATAGACTGGTTCCTTGGCATGGGCTGGCTTCCCCCAGACCCATGCACATGTGCACATCCCACTGGCTGGTGCCCTCAGCCCCCTCTTAAAGGGACAGCAGCCGCACAGGACTGCACCCTGCTACATCGTCCCCTGGAGGTCTCATGTGTGGGGTCCCACAGGGTTCCATTCTGTCCCCTCTCTAATTCAACGTGTATATAAAACTGCTGGGGGAGGTCATCCATAGCTGGGGAATTCACTGTCATCAATATGCAGATGATACCCATCTGTATTTATCATTTTCATCTGACCCAGGCCCCATGGTCTCATTGCTGTCCTGGTGCCTGGCTGCAGTGGGTGATTGGATGAGGTCTAGTCAATTGAAGCACAATCCCAACAAGACAGAGGTGATGCTAGTAGGCAGGACCGGGGATCTGGGGGAAGGGGAACACTTTTATTGGGAATGTACATCCTCCATTGTTTCCATCTGTGTGGAACCTGGGGGTGCTCCTGGATGCACAGCTATGCCTGCATTTGCAGGTGGCAGCTGTGGCCAGGAGTGACCATATGTGTCAGACTCTGATCTCACCACTGCCATCCATGCATTCATCACCTCGACGCTAGACTACTGTAATGCACTCTACGTGGGACTGCCCTTGGTGACGGTTCAGAAGCTGCAGCTAGTGCAAAATGCACTTTGCAAACAAGATTGCTCAGGTCCAGCATAACTTTGACACTCGGTTGGAGGCAGTAGGTGAGGAGTGCGAGGTTATGGAGGCACCGTCTGGTTTACCTTCTTGGGATGAGTTTCAGGAGTGCGATGTCACCAATATGCTGATGATACTCAGCTGTACCTCTCATTTTCAACTGACCTAGGTCCAGCTGTCTCATTACTTTCCCAGTGTTTGGAGGCTATGGTGGACTGGATGTGACAGACCAGACTGAAGTTCAATCCTGACAAGACAGAGGTGATGGTGGTGGGCAGGGCAAGGGATGTGCTGGCTCCCCAGCAGGTTCAGAGTCTGGGAGTGCTTCTGGACACAGACCTCTGTCTGGATCGACAAGTGGAGGCGGTGGCTAAAGCCACCTTTCGCCAGTTGTATCTAGTGTGGAGGCTGCGTCCATACATTTCTGGGCCCGATCTGGCCACCCTCACCCACACCTTCATCACCCCCGAGGCTAGACTACTACAACGCACTCTACGTGGGGCTTCCTTTGACACTGGTTCGGAGGCTGCAGCTAGTGCAGAATGCGGCGGCCCGTCTCCTTACAGGGACGGGTTGGTGGGAGCCCATAACGCCTGTGCTCTGTACTCTGCACTGGCTGCCTACTCTGCACTGGCTGCCTAGCATACCGAGTCATATTCAAGGTGTTAGTGTTGACTTATAAAGCCCTGCACGGTCTGGGCCCCTCATACCTCAGGGACCGCCTAGCCCTCTGCACCTCAGAGTGATCCCTTCGGTCCACCAGGGGTGCCTTTATGGAGGTCCCCCAGGTAAAACGGGTGGCCACAATGGAGAGGATGTTCTCGGTGGCCGGACTGCGACTTTGGAACTCCCTCCCAGAGGAAGCCCACCTGGCCCCAGGTCTGCTGGCTTTTTGGCAAACTTGCAAGCCCTGGCTGTTTTCCCAGGCTTTCAGAGAGGAGGAAGGGAGGGTGGGGTAGTTGGGGGTAAATCTTGGGTTTTTAAGATATTTTTAAAATGCTGTTGTGTCCTGATGGGCACATTCTGGAGATGAGATGCTTGCATGTGGGGTGGATGGTGGCTGAGACCATGTCCACCCTCTCCGTGTGCAGCCTGACCACCTACATGGTGTGTCTGGTGGAAGGGGGTCCTGCCTTGGCTGTGTCCTACTTTGGCTGCATTCATGGGGCCCGTGGGTACAAGCACTCTCATGGGACAGTCTATCACCAGCTGTTGGAGCTCGGTCACCTTCAGTGGCCCCCCACTTCTGACTTCTGCTTGTCAGAGCCCACCGCGACGGAGCTGGCAGTGCTGTCAGATGTGTGGACCCATTCTGATGTGCAGTTGGGGCTTTCTATGCAGGATCTATTCGAGGCATACTACCTGGTCACCCACCACATGTCCGTTCTGGGGTACTGCCGGGGCATGTTTCATTGGCCGCACTTCGTTCACCTGGCAGGCCACCCGGCCCCTGGCCCCCACGTGGCCCCCTGCAGCTGGCTGTGAGTCCCCATGTCCGTTCTGGGGTACTGCCGGGGCATGTTTCATTGGCCGCACTTCGTTCACCTGGCAGGCCACCCAGCCCCTGGCCCCCACGTGGCCCCCTGCAGCTGGCTGTGAGTCCCCCTGTGCCTTCTGGGCCCCAGTTGCTGGCCCCACTGTGAGCTCCCACCTCCATCCTGCTGTTGTGGTCCGCTGCCTTCTCCCTCCTTGATGTCCCGCCCATGCTTCTGAGCTGCCTGCTTCCAGGGGTTCTGCTGCCTCTGCCTGTGGCTCTGGGCCCCACCGCCCCCCCTGTCTTCCTCTGCAACCTTTGTTACCCTCCATGGCTGACTTCTCCGGTGTCCGGGTCCAGCTCCCTGAAGCACCCCCCCGGCTCCCCTGGGTGCAGCTGACCATCCTCGTCCACCTGCGCTCCCTTGTGCCCCCCAGACCCCCCCCCCGGCTGCCTGTGTGACCTCAGGGTCCTGGGTCCCCAGGACTACACCTCCCGGCTACCTCCCAGGGGGGGTTGTGCCTTTGGACCGGCTGCACGACTCCGGCCCTACTGCCTCCCCTCCACTGCACCCTCTCTGGTGCTTGGGGTCTGTATGTGCCTCCTGGACCATGCCCAGGCCACTCCCTGTTCTGTGTGGCCTCCTCTTGTGCCTGTACCCCAATCATTTGGGGTCCCCCCATTCCAGGACTGACTGTGTAGCTGTGGGGGTGCCTGTGTGGGCTGTGCTGTTTTTGGGGGTCTGACTGCCATTGCTTGTGCCTGTCCCTGCCTCATAGGCATTCCCCCCTCTTCCGTGTTCCGCTGCCCCCCTCTTCTCATTGTGCCATGCATGTTGTCTGTCCCGCTGTGTCCCCCCTTCCCTTCCTTTCCCGTAGGGGTGTGTATGGGTCCGGGTGTGTGTTTGTGCTGTGTGTTCCACTGTGCCTCGTTGTCTCTGTGCCTGTTGTGTATGGTACCTCGGTGGCTTGTCTCCCTGTTCTCCCTCCCTTCCCGTTTCCCTTGTGTGGATGTTCCCTTTTGGCGCTTTTGGCTTCGTTTGTCCTCTGCCAGCCATGTCTGTGTCCCACCCCTCCCTGGTGTCTTCTGGGTGTTTTGACCACAGCCAGGGATCGACATCACATCTGTTCCACTGCCCTGGGCCGTGGTCTGGTGGCCAAATTCCCTGCCATGGTCCTGATCCTGTCACATCTGTTCGGGGCTCTCCTTGACCACGGGGGGTGGTTGTTCAGTTCCCCACTGCTGGGAATCCACTGTGGTGAATTGGGACTGCTTAACATCTGAAAACACCCAGTGGAAGTGGGCAAACATCTGGTGGCCACCTAATAGACAGGTGGGTTAATCACTGGCTAATGGGGACTATTGTGGGCTACTGTCTTATTTGTTTTCACCCACTGTGTATGCTTTGGCTTGATTACCGTATCAACACCAAGGTGGTCTCCTTTCAGTGATATGGCTGTTGCAGACACACACACTTCCTGTCAAGGGAATAGGGATAACACCAAGTGCTCCTCCTTTCCCTTGTTCTTTGACTCTCCTCAGTGAGGGTCTGTAGTAAAGTGGTACCTCAGGATCTTAGGGGGTGCCCACTGCCCTTAATAAGGGCTAGGCACAGATCATCACTGGGCACAGCAGACCAAGGAGAGCCCTAATGTACTCCACCACACTCTCTGGTCACCACCACCATGGGATGGGAAAGGCATAGGACAAGAGGGAACACTCCTGGGGGAAGGGAACGGGGAAGGTAAGGAACTGGCCTACCACACCTCAGTCTCATGGGAACCAGCCTCAACTCACCGTGCCAACCCTCACCACCCCTGAACCACACACCCACAACTATTCACCCGTTCACACATTGATACACTACACTCACACACACCCGCACTCTCACCCAAACACAGTACCGTATGCCTTCAATCACTTCAGGAGTCTAAGGGTCTGTCTTTCAGGGAATCCTGATTACCGGCATCTGGACGAGCTGCCGCTTGTGTTCTTATGGTCTGAGTCCCGGCCCTCTGCATGTGCCTGCTGTCTCAGATGCTCCAACTGTCTGGGTTGCCCCAGCAACCCGCCACCACTCAGGCACAGCTCCGTCAGTGTCCTTGCGGGGGCTTCGGATGGAGGAATTGCAACAGCTGCGCCCATTGCCCTGGCAATGGCATCACGATCTGCTGTGCCCGCGGAGGGGGGGGGGCTTTTTGCCCTATAGGTAGTGGCCCGGTGGATGGGGCTGCTTCCCCTGGCCCAAGTCTTTTGCCCTGGGACCCGTGAACCGCACAGAGCCCCCGGGTCATCGGGCCTCGTTGGCTCCAAGTTCTGACACCTCCTTAAGACTGTACTTAATGAGTGGAAATGGACTTGTTTGGGTGAGGTTTTTTCCCTGATAGGTGTATGGATTTGATTTTCAGATGCTTCTATAAACATGCTTTGTAGCATGAGACCCTACATTTTCACAGTATTTTGCTTTTTTTCCCCTTCCCTGTCATATTTCATTAATAAATTAACTACAGATTGGGAGTGTTGAGATTTTTTTCTTTATTTAAATCAAGTGTTTGACATTTTTCAAAGGTTATTGTTCCATATAAATTTAATAAAACATATCTATTAAAACATACTCTGTAAATCACATAAGAACATCTGGAGTGAATTGTTCATGTATGTCATCAAAACTCTAGCGCATAAGATTAATGAGAGGTCTCTCTATTGCTCATGCTTTGTATTATTTCTATCTCATCAAAAATTATATTTGAGTGAGGCACGTTTAAGTTGGTTGTACACAAAGATGAGGCCTGTAAAATTCCATCAGTAAAGGTGAAACTTGTAAGTGACTGAAAACTAAGAGTCAGAATGGAAACGTTTGGGCAATCTTAAAATTGCTGGGATGTTATAAGCAGAGCTATATATTTGAGCAACTATATATATTTATACTATATATATTTGAATATATTGGAAGTAAAATTGGAACCCATGTAGATTGTGCCTCGTAGCAGATTGTATTGTGGTTGAAATAACTTTATTTGATTCCTGTTAAATGAAGAAGGCTCCATCTTTAGGCGCAAGAATGATCTACATTTATATATTCAGTATTTCACTTTAATCTTCAATGGCACTGATTAGGTTACTGTAGTGTAAAAGAACCACTGCTCTCCTGTTGTCAGATGACATACCTTTCCCCAGGTCTGGGGAGAAAGAATTTTTAATACTCTCAGACAATTCTTCTAATGGTTTCCTTCTAGTGGTCATCTGAAAAGCTTTTGTGCTTAAAAAAGGTAACTAAACAAATGGTGGTTGTGGGTTTTTTAAATTATTTTTTTTAATGACAACAAAAATGTTGGCGAGCACATCTGTGGTGCAGTGCTAAAAAGGCATTGCTCGTATGAAAATAATCTATTCAGTTCAATATCACATGTATATAGAGTATAGTGAATTATTTTCAGCCAAAGGGTATTTTGATCCTGTGAATTAAGAGGGCAGCTTTTTGAACACACATGCTCTGGGGAGATTTGTCATATTCTGTAAACTACTGATGAACTTAAAGCACATGAAGAAGTAACAAAGAGCTGCAAAAGCCTCTTGTATTATTTTCAGGACAATGGGAAATGCTATGCACACTTGGTGTGTTTATGTTGTTTCAAAAAGAATCAGGAAGTGGCTGAAAGTTGCATAACCCCACTCAAGATTCAGGATAAGTAATGTCTGGAGTGGAGACGGAGAAAAGAAAACAGGGACTCATTTTGAAAGAGATGAGACTCAAGATAACAATCATGGGAAGAGGCTGTTGAAAAACTGTGAACCCCTATTTCAGGCTTTAAAATTATTAAAAGCAAAGGCACTTTTGCAGATAGTCTATTGATGCTCTAGATAGATGATTGGATGGTGAGGGGTTAGAAAAATGGCAGAAAGAAACCAATTCCTTCGTTAGGAGTCATGTAATTCAGCTACTATTGCTATCTCTTCCTAAGTAGAAGAGTCTTGCAGGAATATATTCCTATATATTGACAATTTCTGTATGAAGCAGTGTTCTTGGAAACCTGTTTGACACATTGGGGGGAAATAATCATTCTGGCAGTAATGTCAGCTCTGTGGAATTTCACCAAGAATTGATTTCAGATTCAAACCTTTCAGATCAACCAAATACATTAAAAATAAAATTTAAGAAGCTGCCCTTTGCCACGTCTTTCATTTTTATTCTCTAAGCATGTCTACAGACCACAGGGATTTGGGGACTGTCTTTGGCAAATACAATGTGAGTTGTTGTATCTACCTTGGGATGCCAGACTGTTAAACAATTTCATAATTGTGTACATATATCAAATACTTTAGTTGACATCATCTTCCTACCTTGTTTGTGATCCTGCCAACTCTAGCCTTCTATATGACTTATCACAGCTCATGAGGAAGAACCATGCCTTTACATATATCTGATTAGACAATTCACATGGACAGTTGACATCATAGATGTTAATTTTTCACTCTTCATTAAATCCATGATTTGCAAGCATTTGTGTAATACTATTTATACTAACTGAGCTACTCAAATGCAGAGTTAAGCATGTCTTTAAGGATCAAAGTGCTGAATTTTGCTTAACTGAAGATAATGGAAAAATTGCCATTTACTTCAGAGAATGCAGGATCATAGCCTAAGGTCCCAGCGCACTGCCTAGATCCTCTCTGATCAAGATTCATAACCAATCTATCAACCAGAGTCTTTACGACTCAGCCTTTTTACTGTTTTATTATTTTAGTCAAACCCTGTCCTTCCCTACTTCAAAATGGACAGTTCCATAAAGTGCTATAGCTGTTGATTTGGCCTTTCTTTTTCAGGATGCTATTAGCTTCATGCCCTAGCTCAGTATTGTGATTGTCCACTCAATGCCAGGCAAGTTACCCCGAAGATCGTAGAGGGGGGTTACCACAGCTTTGTGTTTACTGAGCTCCCCAAACTAAGAAATGTAGGGTTTATTCACAAAGCTCTCACTCAGTGGAGGAAGCTTACTTGGAGTGCAATCCATGTTGGCTTTCTTCTTGGGAAGGAATAGAATGCTATGTGGAAATGGTTTGCATGGGAAGCAAATCTATGTTGTTTGGCATACCCCCATGGGGGAACTGGCATGGGCCTCTGGGAAGGGTGGCATATACATTTAAATAAATAAATTAAATAAATGATCAGCTCCTTTTATTCTGTGAAGTGCACCCACCGTGTTAAACCATTAAGTAAGGTGAAAATTTTATCTTCCTCATCGGCTGCAATTTCATGCCCCGCGGATCCCATGTTCATGCAATTTCCGCAGAGCACAATGTGATTTGTGTGGTTTGTGTGTGGCTGCGCACGCGCGTGGCTTCCACACAGAATCCGCAGGGTTTGGAATGGAGCCCAGTATCTGCATTAAACTTTGTCTTACCCTTACAGTCATAACTCAGGAAAAATCCATTGATCTTGATTGGGCTGAGAAAAGACATAAAGATCAGGCCATTAATTTGAAATGTTATACTATGGAACTGGTTATTTGCAAATATTATTCATGGTAAATTTAACCTTTTTCCTGTTATACAAATCATTAACCAACTGATCTACATCCTGCAAATGTATGTGTTTGATTATCCAGTGAAGAGTTTAGACAAATTGTTTGTCGTCTGTGGATTATCTTTCAGCTGCTCAGTTTGACTATCCATTCTTTGCAGTGTGTGGTTGTGTAATTTCAGCTTCCCTGACTGAATATCTAAAGCTCTTTAAAAAGAATAATTGAGTAACAAATAATGAAACACATCTTCAAACTTCATGTTTATGTGTCAGTCTGAATATCTGCACAAGAAACACTCACTTTCCAAAACTTTTCATAAACAAAAACTCATGAATTTTAACAAATAAAAAGGAACTGGAAAATGGCCAAATTGGGGGGGATGAAATTAAAATAAGTGTTTTTATAGTATATAGATGGCCCTCTACATTTTTGTCTGAATTAGATAACTTCCTTTAACTCCAAATACTCAATGATGACAGTGGGAGAATAGTTGTAGTCTGGTTATTTTGAGGGAAAAAAAGAAGTAATTCACACTGAAAGAGAAGAGAACAGAATGATACTGGCTTGTCAAATAAGGGATCTTTATTTAAAAAGTGAGAAAGCAGAATTTTAATATTGTAAACAGAGAATTTATTGCTAGACCAAAAAAAAACTGACCCCTAGTGGTCTTTCTGTAGTTTTGGTTTCAGCATTAACATTATTAAACTTGCCTTTTTTATTCTCATTACTAGACTATATTATAGGTAAATCTACTTAAGGAACCTATTGTGCTTTCTGATCAAATTGGAAATTGATGCTAAAGTATAATAAGCAATTTAATTTTTAATGAGCTTATTCAGGCTCAAGGTCATAACAAAGGTTCAAAAACAAAAAAACAAAAACACAAGCAAAAAAACAGTTCTAGCACAGAACATTAATAATACTACACTATAAATTTGACCAGGACAGAATAATATTTGTCAGAGAGCATTTTAAAATATCCCAGTGGTATTTCTCATTTTGTTTCAGAACTGTGACCAAGATTAGGTGTAGCATATTAAATAATAAGAAGGTGCATACAAATGTATGAAGCTTGTTTCCCAAAAAGAAGTTAGCTGGGTTATTTATTGAATTTAAATTTCAAAGAACATGTTTAAATAGATTTGCTGCATCCTGAATTGTTAACCCACCAATCTGTCATAGGGTTGAGGTGGAAACCTGATGTGTTGGGGATTAATTCTGCCTTCAGAGAAAAGCATTTAGCGTCCATTAAAATCGGGGGATTTGGCCAATAGTAGAAAAGTCTGTCTATTTTGGTTGGGTTTTAGACCACGGTGGAAGGAAATAGAATCCTTTCCCCTTTGGAAGAATTTTATTTTATTTACTTGATATTTTTTAATAAAAAAATATATGATTGTTTATATTTTTAGTGCAGAACTCCTTTAAGATCTTTATTACCTCATCCCATCTTTGCTTTTGCTAGCTTATTTTATTGCAAATGCTTCTAGGAATTTGTACCACTAGCTACCATTCAAAGTTAAAACCAGATTGTTACCTTGTCCCAGGAAAATGTGTTGTGGAGAAATCATAACGTCCTTTAAAATAGGCAGAAGTATGTATGGGTATCCTTTACCCTGATAAAATTTGCTAAAATAAACAGTAATTGTGTCATAATCAGTAATTCTCATAAAAGTAATACAATGTTTATGAACAAGTTACATCTTTTATCCAGCAGCATGAATGAATAACCTCACAAGTTATATCAAAAGTTCAAAGAGCTTAGTCCCCACAGCGTGAAAGAAGGCAAGAGACAACACAATAAGGTCAAACATGGTGGCAACTCTTTATTTAAGATAACTTAAGTCTGGTAAAAGTTGGGGGGCAGGGCTAACCAAAACCCAACCAGCCTCCAACAAACTACCAGGTCCAGTAACCAAAAGAGCCAGGGGACAGACACCACCACCCATGAACGTCCAACTAGTAACACCAGAGCAGGGTCCGGAGGAAGGGTTGACATTGTGCCCCAAGCTAGTTATCGGTGCTATCTTACATAGCTGGAGCAACTGAGCCAAACCCCCTGGGTGCAGAGTGCAGCTGTGGGTTGCACATCCCTTTACCATCTGCAACTCTAACCCTGACCTCATAGGGCAGTGCCTCTAATTTCAATCCATTTTTCATTCTGCTTCCTGTGTCTATATGCCAACCCTTGTCCGAACTGTGAGAAACTGAACATCACCAATTAACACACCCGACAGTTACTTAAGTAGTACACTGGACAGCACTATTGGGAACGTGAAAAAAACCTGCCAAAATCCATGCCAATCTGCCAGGTGAGGGAAAAATTCCTTCCCAGCCCCAAAGAGGGCATATCTTATATATTCTCACAATATAAGAGCACAATACTTTAAGGAGTGAGGCTTGGAATAAGATGGTTGCTCTGTTTTGTTGTATGGATCCTATAGGAGGTTCCATTTTTTTTTTAACTTTGTTTTTGTGTATTTTTGTCTATGTTTATTCATCATTTATTTGTATTTATCTGTTTGTTTTGTGTAAATCCCAAGACCTATGGTCAAGCATTTGAATAAATATTTATTCATGGATTATTATTATTTATTATTATAAACATTTATATAGCACCAGCCATGTGCCTGGCGCTGTACAGAACATAGAAATGGACGCAGTCCCTGCCTGTGGCTTACAATCTAAAAGACAAGGAGGGGGAGACAGGGAGAGGGGACAGTGGGAGAGACAGGGGAGAAGA
>QEPC01001271.1:1069318-1088778 GCA_003113815.1 Sphenodon punctatus
AGAAAGGGGCGTATGCGGGCAATGTTGAGGAGAGCGAATCGGCAGGATTTGGCCACAGAGTCAATGTAAGGTTTAAAGGAGAGGTGCGTGTCAAAAATGAAGCCCAAGCTTCATACATGAGGCCAGTAGGGACACAGCCGCTTCCCTGCTCGCCAACAGGAGAGAGGAGCTCAAGTGCGCATGCGTGAACCAGCAGAACTGAGGTTTTATCAATAATAACTTGGGTTTGGCTGCATCAATCAGTATAATATTTTAGAAGCAGTTGTTATTGATCCCATTCTCGAAGCGTGTGAAGTTTGGGGGCTTAACTCCTCCAGGGGGAGCAGATATTGATGATTCAAATACACGAGGCCAGTATGAATTTTGACCAAAAGCAATTAATGTTTAAGCAGCAATAACTTTTTATTTTCCTGATGAATATTTTTCAAACTTTGTGGATATGATGGTCCTCACAATTTATAGCCATGATTACATTTTCAGAAACGTAGGTCAAGCTGTTTTTGAAAAATTGGGGGTTCAGCAGTCACCTGTTTATAATGAAGAGTGGCTGTACATTTACGTATTCAGGCAGCTGCCGCTGCCTGAAAATGTCCAAGTATGTCTTCCAACAGCAGACTGTTCCCTTTCTAGGATTCATCATTTCCCCAGGGGGAATACAGATGGAGCCCGACAAGGTGGAAGCCATCACAACTTGGCAACCCCCGCAAGGGGTAAAACCCCTTCAACGTTTTTTGGGGAGTGCGAATTACTATCGCCAATATATAGCACAGTATGCTGATGTTACTGCCCCTCTAACGAAATTACTAAAAAAGGGACACTCCTATAGTTGGGGTGTAGAGCAACAATAAGCCTTTGAAAAACTTAAGTTAGCATTTACGCAGGCTCCTATCCTGCGGCATCCCAATCCCAAACTACCGTTCATAGTGGAAACAGATGCTTCAAAGGTTGCTATTGGAGCAGTGTTGCTTCAAACTCCCCCTGACTCCACTATACCCCTACCGTGCGCCTATTATTCACGCCAATTAAGCCCCGCAGAGCGTAACTATACAATCATGGATCGGGAACTGCTAGCCATCAAAGTAGCTTTCGAAGTATGGAGGCACCATCTTGAGGGGGCTACGCGTATAGTTCGAGTGATCACTGATCACAAAAATCTTACTTTTCTACAGACTGCTCGCATCATGATGGGCAGACACGCCCGGTGGGCCCTTTTTTTAACACGCTTTCATTTTTGTATTAGTTATCGACCTGGACAACATAATATCCAAGCGGATGCCTTGTCTCATCGCTACGACAGTAATTCTGAAGCTGCTCTCCATGGGGAGGGGACTGTATTTTGGCTCATAAGGTAATTGGAGCTCTGGAGATCACAGCAGCTCAGTTTCGAAAATTAGTAAGTAAGGATTTTAATACTCATTCTACAGAACCAGAGCCCTACGAATTCCCAAGACATAATGGCGCCTTGGTGGTCCCACAAGTGGCCCAGCGCAGAATATTGTGGGCCCACCATGATGCCGCACTAGCGGGGCACCCGGACAACGTCGTACTCTGGAATTATCACAAAGACAGTTTTGGTGGCCAACTATGCGGGCAGATAGCAAGGCATATGTGTAGGGGTGTGCAGTATGTTGTCGCACTAAAATACCCCGAAGGTGCCCTATAGGACTACTCCGACTAGCCCCGTTACCACAAGGTCCATGGCAAAGAACTAACATTGATTTTATTGTGGAATTACCCCACTCCCGGGGGTACTCCACAATTCTTGTGATTGTAGATCAATTTACTAAAATGGGTCACTTTGTTCCTTGCAAGGGGCTCCCCACGGCTAAACAAACTGCCCAACTAGTCCTTCAGAATATTGTCCGATTACATGGGCTTCCCGGAACCATAGTGTCTGATGGAGGTTCGCAATTCATCGCCCATTTTGGGAAAGCCTTATTTTCTGCACTCGGGGTTCAACTCGCTCCCTATCTCCCTTCACGTGGGGAGCTGACCCTTCATGGAGTGAATGGCGGTGATAGTAGTGTGAGCAGGGATTAATCCCCCTGCGGAGCGTGGGGGGTTGCCCACACTGCTTGCTGTGTGCCATGCCCCTGTGATGATATGGCCTCTTTCTACTTAGGACATTTGGCCACCTTACAACCTGAGGGGACTTTTCTATACGGGCAACTGCGTGGACATCTCCCCCTCCCGGGAGTACTCACTGGGTGGAAGCTCGGTGTGAGTGCAAGGCCAGGTCTGTAGGTCCTTCCCCCCGCTGCCCCGAGTTCCCTCACATTTAAGTCTGAAGGGAAGGTCACAAAGAGGGGAGGGAGGGGTCGGGTTGGGAAACAGAGGGGGGTAATAAGGTTTCAACAGGGATACATGAAATACATGGTGAATTTGAATGTGTGGGGGTAGAGACACTCTATACGTGACAGGGTTTACCTGTTGGGAAATAGGGAAGGGACCGAAGTAACGGTTGTCTAGTTTGGTGGATGGGCAGCTCGAAGGATAGTGCCGCCGGTCCACCCACACCAGATCACCCACTTGGAACATGGGGGTTGTCTGTCGTTGACAATCAGCATCTTTCTTGTATTGTTGTCGAATGTTTCACAACTGTACAAGGACCTGGGCATGGGCCTGGTGGAGGCGGGATAGTAGAGCTCCGGCAGCCAGAACCTCCACAGCTGGGCTTTCGGGAAACACTAGATGAGGATGGAAACCATAGGAGACATGGAAGGGAGAAGTTCCTATAGAGGCATTAAGAGTATTATTATATACAAATTATTATATACAAATTCTTCAAGGGGTAATAGGTCAACCCAATAATCCTGTTGATAATCAACATAACAACGGAGATATTGTTCTAAAGTTTGGTTGGTACGTTCAACCTGACCATTAGTCTGGGGATGATATGCTTATCATCCCCAGACTAATGGTCAGGTTGAACGTACCAACCAAACTTTAGAACAATATCTCCGTTGTTATGTTGATTATCAACAGGATTATTGGGTTGACCTATTACCCCTTGAAGAATTTGTATATAATAATACTTTGCTTTGCTTTCCATGGAAGGTATTCCCTCCATGTGTCTGAGGTTTGTCCCAGTCCGGGGTTCTCCCCTATCCCCTACCTTGTGATGATGCTGCTGCGCCTGTCCCGCCAGTCTCTGTGCCCAGGTCCTGACAGTACCCCCCCCAGGGGCCCCGTCGCCCCAACCGGGGACAGCCAGACCCTGGTTGGGACGGGTGGCGGGCGTGGAAGAGGCGCACCAAACGGGGGGCATGGACGGCCGGCACAGGCTCCCAAGGGTGGTCCACCACACCATAGCCTTTCCAATCCACCAGGTAGTACAAGACCCTTCAAGATATCTTGGAGTCCAAGAGTGCCTGGACTTTGTACTCTGGGTCCCCCTGGACGTCACGTATAGGGCCCGGTGGAGAGGCATCGGGGAACAAGGGAGGTAAATGAGGTATTAACAGGGAGACATGGAATACCAGATGAATCCAGAGGTTCGTAGGGAGCGCCAGTCGATAGACCACAGCGTTCAGCTGTTTCTGGACAGGGAAGGGCCCCATAAAATGATTGTCCAACTTGGCAGACGGACGAAGTGAAGGGTAGTGGCGTCTATCCACCCATATGAGATCCCCCACCTGGAACTGGAGGGCAGGCAACTGCCCACGGTCCTCCTGTTGTTTGTATTACTGTCTGGCGTGTTGAAGCATAGCAAGGGCATGGGCGTGGCATTTGTGGAGGTGATGCACTAAGGCTCCTGCTGCAGGTACTTCCATGGGAGGTTCGTCAGGCAGAGTAAGTCGGGGATGAAAGCCATGCAACACATAAAAGGGAGAAGTCCCTAAGGCGGCGTGTGGAGCATTGTTAAACGCAAATTCGGTCAAGGGAAGGTATGTAACCCAATCATCCTGGAGGTAGTCTACGTAGCAACAAAGGTACTGCTCCAAGGTTTGATTGGCTCTTTCCACTTGTCCATTAGCCTGAGGACGGTAGGCATGGGTCAGGTGTATCTTCACTCCTACTGCCTTCATCAAGCTCCACCAAAACCAGGCAACGAACTGTGAACCCCTATCAGAGGTAATGGTCAGAGGGAGGTCATGAAGCTTGACCACGTGTTGCAAAAAATGTCACACCGTCGGTTGCGCAGTCGGTAGCCCCTTACAGGGGATAAAGTGCCCCATTTTCGTGAATTGGTCAACCACAACAAAGATGGAGGTATACTCGTGGGACACGGGGAGCTCCACTATAAAATCCATATTAAGTTGTTGCCATGGGCCCTGGGGTAGAGGTGTTAATTGCAGGAGGCCAACAGGTCGCCTTTGGGGGACCTTAGTATGGTTGAAAACATGGCATCTTTGCACATACCACACTGTATCTCGTTGCATGGTGGACCACCAAAAGTGTCGCTGCAGTAATTGTAGCATTTGATGTTGTCCTGGATGGCCTGCTAGTGGGGCATCATGGTGGGCCCATAGGACCTGATGGCAAGCAGCCTGAGGTACTATGATAGCTCCTTGGTGTAGGGGTAGGCCGGAGGAGGCTCTTAGGGTTGCCTTCTGAAGGTCTGGGTCCTTTGCTACCCAGATCTTAAATTGCGGGGAGGTCAGAGCTGCGACCATGAATATGTGTCTCATTTTGGGTTGCTGGGGCTGTAGGTTCAGCATTACAACAGACAGGGCATCAGCGAGGGTGTTCAACTTCCCATGTCGGTAAATTATGTGAAAATCAAAACGGGAAAACAGGAGCACCCAGAGTGCATGTCGATGATTCTGAATACGAGCCGATTAGAGAAAAATAAGTTTCTTGTGGTCCATGACAACCTGGACGGGGTGCCGTGCGCCTTCGAGGTAATGTCTCCAGACCTCAAAGGCTACTTTAATGGCTAGCAATTCTCTGTCCAAAATGGTATAGTTCTTCTCTGCCACAGTCAGTTGTTGAGAGTAGAAAGCGCAGGGAAGTGGTGGGGCTGCTGGTTCCCTCGGTTGCAATAGTACCCCGCCGATGGCCACACTGGAGGCGTCGGTCTCCACAATAAAAGGACGCAAAAAATCCGGGTGTTGGAGAACAGGTGCCTTGGTAAAAGCTTCTTTCAATTTCTCAAAGGCCTCTTGTTGGGGTCGGTTCCATATGTAGCGCTGCCCCTTTTTGAGAAGGGCAGTGAGAGGCATCATTAACTCAGCATAGTGTGGGATATATTGCCTGTAGTAATTTGCACTACCCAAAAAGCGTTGTAATGACTTCACTGCGGAGGACCTGGCCAGGCCAGAATGGCAGTTACCTTTCCTGGGTCCATTTTCACCCCTCGGGAAGATATGATAAATCCCAGAAAGGGAACTTCTTCTTGATGGAACGCACACTTCTCAATCTTACAGTACAAGTGGTACTGTTTCAGTCGTTGCAAAACAATACGCACATGCTGAATATGTTCGTCCTCTTTGTGGGAAAAAATGAGGATATCGTCCAGGTAGGCCACTATGAACAAATCCAAAATATCCCAGAAAATGTCATTAATAAAATTCTGAAACGTGCAGGTGCATTAGCCAATCCATAGGGCATAACAAGGTATTCAAAATGTCCGTACCTGGTACCAAACGCAGTTTTCCATTCATCCCCTTCCTTTACCCGTAATAAGTTATACGCACCCCGGAGATCAAGTTTAGTAAAATCTTGGCCCTTTGGAGCCGATCTTTCAATTCTGAAATAAGGGGTAAGGGGTAGTGGTTCTTTACCGTGATGGCATTGAGGCCCCTGTAGTCAATACAGGGGCGTAACCCCCCATCCTTTTGGGGCACAAAGAAAAGGGGGCCTCCTCCCGGGGACGTAGAGGGCCGGATGAACCCCTTTTCTAAATTCTCGTCAACATACTCCTTTCGAGTTTTCAATTCTGGTTCTGACAGAGCATAAATTCGACCATACGGTGGGGTGGTATCCGGTAACAGGGAAATTGCGCAGTCATAGGACCGATGCGGAGGGAGTTCCAAGACCTGTTGTTCACGAAACACATCTGCCCAATCTTGATACATGGCGGGTAGTGCAGAGGAATTGGTAGCAAAGAGGTGGACCGTACTTCAAGGTCCCCCTCTGGGTTTTGGGGGTTGTACCAGCTTGCAGTGCACCTTGCAAAAAGAGGAAGAAAAGGAAAGTCTTTTATGGGACCAGTCAATAGAAGGATCATGACGGCGGAGCCATGGAACCCCCAACACAACGGGGAAGGCTGGTGTGTTCATTATATCTAGTTGAAGAATCTCCCAATGTTCTCCGATTACTCCGGTGATGGCCTGCGTACACTGTGTAATTGGTCCTGAGGTTAAGGGGGACCCATCGATGGCGAACCCTGCTGTGGGAATAACCTTTAGTTGGAGGGGAATGGCATATTGTTTAGCAGCTTGTGTATCCAGAAAATTCCCTGAGGCCCCAGAATCCATGAGTGTGGGGAGAACCACTGAGCGGAAGGGGTTAAGACAGAGTCAATGGAACCACTAGGTGTTCCATTGACACAGAGTCAATGGAACCACTAGGCTAGGACTGGAGCCTGGGGTAATGGCCAGACCATAGGGGAACCTGCTGGGTTTACCGGGACGCACCCTGGCCATCCCAGCCCTGGTTGTTTCCCTGACCCTTCTTCCTGGTGGCAGCTGAGGGCATGAGCCCGTAAAATGTCCAACGTTACCACAGTAATAGAACAACTTCTCCAGCCTTCTGAGCTCCTTTTCTTGGGCCCCGATGGGTCCACAAGCCACCCCTATCTGCATGGATTCAGGCTCCTCTAGTCTGGGGGCCTCCGTCTTCCTGGGTCCAGGGAACACATAATGTGGACCCCACATGCGTCCACCTTCTTGCCTTCACTCTTGCCTCCTCTCCATCAGTTGCTCGTCAATTTGGCAGGTAAGGTTGACCAGCTCACCCCACTTAGCTGGCATGGCAATGAGGGCCAGCTGGTCCTTGATGTCATCGTTCAAGCCCTTCCGAAACAGAACCTTCAGAACATCGTCTTCCCACCCTAATTCTACAGCTAACTGCTGAAACCGAGTGACGTACTCTAACAGGGGTCCCTTTTTCTGTTTTAACGTCATAATAGCAGCTTCAGCATCTCGCTTTCTATGGGGATAATCAAATAGAAATTGAAACTCCAGTAGAAACCCAGGAAAGTCTTTTAATAAAGGTCTGTCTTTGAGGAGCAGAGGGGTGGCCCAATCTAAGGTGACCCCTTCTAAATGCCCAGTTATGAAGGCGACCTTAGTAGCATCCATGGCGTATGTAAGCGACTGCAGCTGGAAGGGCAATTTACATAAGGCCAATAACCCCTGGAAGTGTCTAGGGTCCCCCCCAAACCTCTGGATAGGGGGGTGTCGGGGTTCCCGAACTGGGGTGTTGCTAACAGGCATTGGGGGAGGGGGAGGCTCCCCCAGTAGCACTGGTCCCCCAGTTTCCTCTGGCTCCTCTACCCCTCCTGTTGCTCCCTGTTCCTTCATATCTTTAAGTTCCATCGCAAAGGCCTGAATGGCCCTACCCATTTCCTCCACCTGTTGTGCCAGATCCATGGTAGGTCCCGGCGATACTGTGAGGGAACCCGGGGCACCAGGGGGAAGGACAGACAACCCCCATGTCCCAAGTGGGTGATCTGATGCGGGTGGACCGGCGGCACTATCCTTCGAGCTGCCCATCCACCAAACTAGACAACCGTTACTTCGGTCCCTTCTCTATTTCCCAACAGGTAAACCATGTCACGTATAGAGTGTCTCTACCCCCACACATTCAAATTCACCATGTATTTCATGTATCCCTGTTGAAACCTTATCACCCCCCTCTGTTTCCCGACCCGACCCCTCCCTCCCCTCTTTGTGACCTTCCCTTCAGACTTAAATGTGAGGGAACTCGGGGCAGCAGGGGGAAGGACCCACAGACCTGGCCTTGCACTCACACCGAGCTTCCACCCAGTGAGTACTCCCGGGAGGGGGGAGATGTCCACGCAGTTGCCTGTATAGAAAAGTCCCCTCAGGTTGTAAGGTGGCCAAATGTCCTAAGTAGAAAGAGGCCATATCATCACAGGGGCATGGCACGCAGCAAGCAGTGTGGGCAAACCCCCATGCTCCACAGGGGGATGAATCCCTGCTCGCAGTACTTTCACCGCCACTCACTCCATGAAGGGTCAGCTCCCCACGTGAAGGGAGATCCGTGTGGGAAGGGAAAGCACCTTGGAGGGGAAGGGGAAGAAGGAGGAGAAGCCCCCTATACCTGATTTGGGGAAGGGAAAGAAGGGACGGGGGAGACCACGAGACAGATATGTGGGTGCTCACCCTAACTATTCCTAACGCCACGTTATACCTTTGTACCTTTCACACACGCAAGCACTCACCGTTCACCCTTCATTCACTTCAGCACTCTCACTCTCTCCTAGGTTCCTTAATTGTTCAAACAATCCACCAATTCACAACGGGCCAGCTTTACAGCTTCACTGATCGCTGGCACAGGAGGGACTGAGGCTTTCCCTTAAGTTCCCTTAGCCCCGCACCCCACGCGTCCGCAGGCGTGCAGAGTGGCACAACGTGAGTCCCATCTCCACCCCTCTGCTATGTGACGGCGTCGGGGCTATAGCTGCAACCGGGTCCGGCGTCTCTGCACGAAGGGGGAGGTCCCCATCCCTTGCCTCTCTCGGGGGTGCAGCTTTGCTTTCCATGGAAGGTATTCCCTCTGTGCGTCTGAGGTTTGTCCCAGTCCAGGGTTCTCCCCTATCCCCTACCTTGTGATGACGCTGCTGCGCCTGCCCCGCCAGTCGCCGCGCCCAGATCCTGACACTAAATTTGAAGTCCAGGCAATCTTCGACTCCCGCTTCGTGCATGGAGTCTTTTATTATCTCATTGATTGGGAGTGGTATTCCCCGGCCGACCGCTCTTGGGAACCTACCTCGGAGGTCCATGCCCCCCTCCTGATCCATCATTTCCATGCTCGTTATCCTGTGAAACCTGGGCCTCGCCCTCTCTGGAGGAGGTCGTGGGGGTGGGGGTGGTACTGTTAGGATCGGGAGTCACTGGAGACGGGGTTGGGATTCACAGTGGGGGAACCATAGGGGTAGAACGCGTCGGCAGCACAGCCAGGCCCCTGTGCGACGGGAGCGCGTAGGGGATGAGGAGGAGCTGGCGCTGATAGCAGACACCTCTCCTGAGGCATTGGGACTACCGCAGCTGATAGGTGAGGGGGTGGAGTCTGTGGTCATGCCAGCGGCCGCTCCGAGGGGCCCTGCCCGCACGCTGCATCACTAGGCGCAATTGCGCGGCCTGGGGGGCGGGACTTGCCCTACTTAGAGACACCGGGGCCACTACTGATGGAGAACAGCAGCGCTGTGAGACTGGCCCCGAGCATTTGAGGCAGAGCAAGGAAGTATCCAAGTTATTGTGTGGGTGCTTGTGTGGGTGTGCGTGCGAGCGTGGAGGTGTGCGAAAGATAGAGCGGGTGGAGTGAGAGTGAGTAAGAAAGAGAGGAGGAGACAGGGAGTGTGAAAGGGTGCGAGCGTGGTGAAAGCAAGGGAGGAAGAGTGCTAGAACGGTTGTAGTGAAAGTGGGGAGAGAGCGGGAGCAATGAGCTTGAAGTGTGATTGTGTGGGTGAGTGGCACTTCCCTTTTGAACCTTCTCCGTTCGGGCCCCCCTCCTGTACCTTGACCCGGGTAAAGGCTTCACCCATCCCCCTGATCCTGGTACCACTTCCCCCTCCTCCTTCCCCCACTCACCCTTCACCTTCCTTCTCCCCTTTCCCCTTTTCAAGGCATGGTGTAAGAGAGGTGATACTGATGGCGGTTGAGGTGTGTGAAGGGGCCCCACTCAAGGATGCATCCATTCTCCACCTCTATGATGATAAGGCCTCATCTCAGCTTAGAGACATTGGGACAAACACTATCCTGAGGGGTATTGAGCCTTTTATCCCTTGCGTGGGACCCCATGAGTGTCTGGGGTGTGGTATTGAGAGTCAGGGATATCTGGCTGCATCTGTGGAGTTTCCCTTCCTTTCCCCTACCCTTTCCAACACTCTCACTCTCTTGCACTGCGCAGTCTTTGCTAGCCTATCTGAGTGCCCTGCTGCCTATGTCCCAGTCTGACTGCCCTACTGCCTCTCATGCCACTCTGCCTGTCTAGCTTGCCACCAAGTTCAAAGCATGCCTCAGTCCGCCTTCCTGCCTCCCATGTCAAGGTGCCTGTCTGCCCACCTGTTAGTGGCTTGCGATGGGGGCTCCCCCGGTGGGGCCGCGGACCCCGCACCCAAGAGGTTTACCTGGGTTTTGCTCCCGGGGCGCTGTCACGGACCACGCCCCTGGCCACGGGATTGGACTGGAGCCTGGGACCCCTGTCCCCAGCACAACAGGCATCCCCCCCGCTGAACACACGAGGTGGCAGGAAAGGCCCAGAGATGCAGCGGGGTAAGACACACCCCCGTGCATCATTCAGCATGTCTCTAGGCACGCACTGGAGGTGGGGCCTCGGGGATAAATGCCAGTGCCGCAGTTCAGTCGCCACTGGTGATTGCTGAGGAAAGACCAGCTGAATGAGAGCTAAGTGGATTGCTATTGATTGTGTTTGACCATGTATTACCATGCTTGTGTGTCCCCCTTCCCCTGGACCCAGAGAGAGGAGAGAGTTGTGTTTCCTTCCCCCCACGTTCCTACTTAAGAGTGACTAATTGATTGGTTGAGTGCGTGCGAGAATGCTAGTCCCTTCCTGGTTCCCCTCCCCCCCTCCGTGGTGTGACAGGCCCTCCACTTCTACCCTGCCCCCCCCCGTTATGGGCTATACAAGGGGTGCGAGTGGGAGACTGGCTCTAGTCCCCCTGAAAGTGCTTGGTGCCCAATGATGATAGGGATCTTGCCCTCTTAAGGGCGTGTGATCCACCGACTATCCTGATGGGCATTCCTTCCTCGAGAGAATCATTTCCAGCGCAGGGATCAGGCTGGTGTGTGGTTAGACGGAGCGCTTGGAGTGTGGTTGTGGAACTCCCCACTTCCCCCCAACAACCCTACCCCCGTGACATCACCCAGGTTACCTAGTTCAAAGCCTGCCCAAGCCAGTCTACCCTACTTCCTCTCATGCCATGCTGCCTGCCTGCCCGCCCAGGTTGCAAAGCTCAAACCCTGCCTCAGTCTTCCTGCCTGCTGCTCATGCCACGCCGCCTGCTTGCCTGCCTGCTCTGGCAAGCAGTGTCTGCTGCTGCTAGAGCCAATGGCCCCCAGGCCTATATGCTGTCTGTGCCAAGGGTTCTGTACCCTGGCAACCAATGTCTGCTGCTGCTAGTGCCAATGCCCCCCAAGCCTATATGCTGTCTGTGCCAAGGGTTCTGTACCCCAGGTTGCCGCCAAGCTCAAAGCCTGCCTCAGCCCGCCTTCCTGCCTCTCATGCCAAGGTGCCTCTCTGCTCGCCCAGGTTGCTGCCGAGAGAGAGAGAGAGAGAGAGAGTGTCTCCCCACTGCTAGAAGGAGAGACAGACACAATCCCACCCATGCTGTCACTGGCACTATATGACCAGAGAGAGAGAGAGACTCCCCGCTAGAACGAGAGAGATGAGGTGGAGGGGAGGCCAGCTCAAGCTGACACCTGCCAGAACCAGGAAGAACTCCCATCTGTGCCCGATGCCCACATGCAGCAGCAGCAAACCTACCACAATGAGATGGAATATAACAAAACGTGGAACGTATTATGTGCCTGCCTGTGTGCGTTTCTATCACACTCTTGAATGAAATGTCCCCAACCATGCACTACTTCTAGGGGCATCATTCCACTGTACCTGAATCAGTCATGCCCACCCATCCCAGGAACCATCAATGAGATTCTGGGACCATCATTCCAGTCACTGAGGACTGTCATTCCATTCCACTGCATCCAGAAGCCCGGTGTCTGGCCCGCACACCAGCCTGACACCCCACCACCACCAGCCTACTCCTCAGCACCCACCCGCAGATGCCCGCTGAAGTTGCTGGAAAAAAGCCCCTCTGACCACCAGAAGGCTGCCAAGGAGCCTGTCTGTCTTTCTCTCTGGCAGACACACACAGAAACACAAGCCCTGCCCCTCCTGAGGGGCTCTCTGCAAGTTGAGACCCTGCTGCTGGCACATCTTTGGGGGTAATACCTTACCTATGCTACATGTGGAGGTGCCAGCCAAGTGCTGCTGTTAGGGATCAACTAGCTGTATGAGATTCTGCCACCTCCCAGAACTTCAGCACAGAGGGATAAAAGATTGGAAGGTCAAACAAAGCTTGTAACAACAAATATAACCTTTATAAACAATTTTAAAAGAACAATAACATCAACACACAGTATAAAACCAAAACCAAACATATATACAAAGAAAAGAAAAGGGTCTAGCCTATTTGTCTTTGGGCCTGTCCCCCAGAACTTGGAAGAAAGTCAAAAGGGGTGCAGGACAGGAAAGAGGGGTGGGTACCCTTTGCTCTGGCATATCGTAGCCATGGGCCAAGGTGATGTCCACAGTCCCTGCCATGGCTGCATGCCACCTGGAGACCAAATGGTGGTGCAGTTCCAGGTGTTCCATCTTGGCAGAGATGTACTGGGCATACACCTCCACCTTCTTTTTCTCCACCTCGAGCACCTGGAACTGTTCCACCAGGCGGTTCTCCATGGTGGCTGCTGTCTGCTGCAGGTCAGCCACGAAGTTCTGAATTGACCTCTCTACCTCAGCCCAAAAGGCCCTTGCTGCTGCAGACTTCTGGGGCCTTGGGGACTCCATATCAGAGTTGGAGGAGGGGGAAGGGCTTACATGGCATTGCTTCTGCCGTGCCTTCCCCCCCCCTTCTTCTGGCAATGAGGATGCTCCACGGCCATGACGCCAGAGTCCTGCTGCTGCCGCCTCACCTTCAGCCCATGGAGCTTTTCACTGTGGGCTATCAGCCCTGATGTGGTCCCCTCACGCTGCCTCCGGAACATTTTATGGCAGACCTAAAGAACATAAAAAGATAGGAACATAAGAAGTGCCATACTGCATCAGACCAATGGTCTGTCAAGCCCTGCCTACATTCTTTCTCCACAAGACAGTGGGTGGCCAAGCCCAATCTCTCTCTGCAGGGGACTTCCTAACAGGTCATAGGGCAATCCATTCCCTGTTGTTCCAGCCCCGTGCCTTACCTTGCATTCTGCAGAGCCATCCTCATGCCTCACGTACCACCGCCAGACATCGGACCTTGTCTGCCCAGTGTCTGCAGGTGGCACTGGAGACCTCTGCCTTGGTGTCCTGCGCCTGCCCATGGCACCATCATTTGAGGATTCCTCATCCTCACTCTCTCTGAAACAGGAACACATAAACAACACCTAGGTATATCATGCATTTATGATGATGCCTCTAGTCCTCCCTCCTTGGGGTGCTAGGGATGACAACTGGAGATGGTGACCCAGGCTGGCTGGCACGTGCAAATCCTGCCCTTCTTTGGGTGCTGGGGAGGGATGGCAATGGGGAGACCCTGGCTGGCTGGCACGTGCAAATCCTGCCCTTCTTTGGGTGCTGGGGAGGGATGGCAATGGGGAGACCCTGGCTTGCTGGCACATGCAAATCCTGCCCTTATTTGGGTTCTAGGGGGATGGCAACTGGAAAGACCCTGGCTGGCACGTGCAATTAATCCTGCCCTTCTTTGGGTGCTGGGGAGGGATGGAAATGGAGAGACCCTTGCTGGCACATGGAAATCCTGCCCTCCTTGGGATGCTAGTACAGGATGCTAGGGATGACAACTGGAAAGACTTTGGCTGGCACATGCAAATCCTGCCCTCCTTGGGGCGCTATGGATGGCAACTGGAAAGATCCTGGCTGGCACGTGCAAATCCTGCCCTTATTTGAGGGGGTGTAGGGATAGCAACTGGCGAGTGGAGACCCTTGCTAGCCTAGCATATGTTTGGGTGGGGGTGCTTGTTCCTCACTACTGGAAGAGCCCCCCACACTACACAACCCTCTCTCTCTATGGAAGACATCTGCTGCCACCCGTTCATGCCCACTGTTTGTGCCTGACTGCCCACCACGCGCACACACACCCGCATGCCAGTGAGCTCACTCTAAAGGATAGTAGTATTCTTCTTGTTTTCAAAGTAAAAAAAAATTTACACACCTGGCAGCAGTGGCAGCACTTCTTGTGCCTGCTGGTCCTCCACCACCGAAGGTCCAGCAGCAGTGGCAGGAACCTCTTCCTCCTCCACTGGCTCCACCACCTTGGCCTTCCCCCAGGTCCTCCTATTGATCCTCACCCTCTTCATTTTTTTTTAACAACAAGCACTCCAGCCAACAGTCACCCACCAACACTCACTCACTCACTTACCAACCAGCCAAAACAACACAGCCAAACCAAACACACAGCCAAAACACACAAACCGAACAGCCAGACAACCACACACACTCTCTCTCTCCCCACACAAGCTCTGCACACACTCGAATTTCTGGTTTCCAGCATGATCCCGGAATCTAGCAATACCTTTTTCCGAACGCCCAAACCGAACTGAACGCTACCAAACCGAGCGACCGAACCGAACGACCGGACCGAACTGGACCAAACTTGACCAGACCGAACCCAAACCGTGATCTGTTTCCACATCCCTAACGGACACCCACCCACCTACACCTACCCACACCCACCTCTCCTCCACCCATGGAACATCCTCCATTCTGTCGGAGGGCTCCATGGGTGGAGGTAGGTGTTCAGCAGGTGTTGGTGGGTGTGCAGTGGGAACATACATGCACAAACACCCACCATCCATGGCATTTACACAGGCGCACACCCACTACACACCCATTCCCCCCACCCACTGGCATCTGTATACACAGACTTCACCCCTCCCCCTGCTGCACACCCACCCAAACACTGAGTGGTGGGGAGGGCCATAGACTACACTGATTAAACATGTTCAGTGCAACAAGTTACATACAAGACATAGGTTCCCAAACCTCTGGGGCGGGATCCCAAGTGAGGTAATGACATCTACAGATAGGATCACAGTAAGTGCAGCCACATGAGACATTATCCCACTTTGGGCAGCCTTATCCCACTTTGATCAATGTTAACACGCGATGCAGTGGCTCGTATGTCCTCTGGCCACCAGATGTTCACCCTGCCCCTTCGTGAGGCAGTGTTATGGGGAGAGGGGAATTCTCCCCTAGGAAGAGGAAGGAAGGGTCCCAAAAGGAAATCAAGCAACCTGGAGTGGCAAGGGCCCTCCAGACCCCACTGGGAAGGAACTCATGATGACGAATGCCCGTCAGGATAGAGTGGTGTCCTTTTGAACCTGCAAGAGTGTTCAGGCCTCTATCATCATAGGGTGCCTAGCAGGGAATACTGGAGTGTCCAAGCCTCTCCTGTACCCACCACCCCTTTTCACACACACCACCCCAGGTAGGGAAACTGGTGGGAGAGATGTGGGGAAGGTGGGTGAGGGACCCAGGGGTCACAAAGAGGAAAGGAAGGATCACTTACACCGCAGGGGGAAGCAGGGAACCCAGGAGGGAAAGAGGAAGGGGACAAGGGCTGATGCACACAATCACTAATACTCTCTCAGTCACAGCAAACTTTCAAACAAAGGGTTAACAAGAAGGTTCACACACTCACCGGACTCTAAGAAGATCACTTTCACTCGACCACACACTCCCAAGGGAAAGGGAAGGGATGCAAAGCTAAGGGATTCCACAATGCTACACGCTCTCGCTGCAAAGGGGCCAGTCTCTCTGATCCAAGTGGCGCCAGTGTTTATACTGATGGTCCCACCCCCCAACGTGCCTATAAGAGCAGGGAATGTCATAGCGGTGCTGGCTCCACCTCCTTGTCATGTGCACTTGTTGGGGGAAGCCCTGTCACACTATGTTGCTGCGGGGCTGACGTCGGGCTGCTGGAGGTTCCTGGGTTGCTTCGGGCATCAGCCTGTGTCTCTGCTGCAGGTCTTGTTCCAGGGGTGAGTTGTTCCCGCTGGCCCCCCAGCTGCCGCCATGAGGGAGTCCATTGGTGGCACTGAGGCTGCTTACTGACAGGTAAGCAGTCAGCTACTATGTGATGCATGCTCCAAAAAAGGCCAGAGTACACAGCACATAGTAAAAATGACCAAAGAAGGATAAGGCTGCCCAAAGTGGGATAACAGGCTGCCTCCAGCATGTCTGGGTTCATGCTTCCGACCCATGGCGAGGTCCATCAGCACCATAGAGCCAGGGGTAAAAGGTCCAGAGTAGACAAACCAGAGACTGCATCATGCCCCATGTGCCCTGGTGCCCTTAAAAGGACCATGTGGCAAATTCAAACCAGGTTGGGCAACCCCAGTCTGCTCTGCAGCAAGCGTCTAATGCCCACCCCCATGGAGCAACTGAGCAGGAGGACCTGCTGCAGGGCAACAATGGGGCATGAAGACAGCCAGTCCAGTGTGGTAAACCATCACACAGGAAAGGGACATCTGCCAACACAGATGCTTCATGGCACAAGCAGCTCTTCGTGCCACCCGCCAGAGGGGAGCACTCTGGATCGAGTAGGAAACTCAAGCATTCATTGGCCTGTGGGGGGAAATGCAGGTTCAGACTGAACTCTGTCAGAGCTATTGTAATGAGAGGATGTTCGAAGACATCACCAAGCAAATGAGAGAGCACAGCTATGATCTGGACATGGGGCAGTGCCAGAAGCAGGTCAAGGACCTCAAGAGGGAGTACAAGAAGGCTAATAAGCACTGAAACATGTCCAGCCATGGCCAGAAAACACTGCCCTTCTTGGATGCCCTTGATATCTTCCTTTGCATGCTGGGGGACATCGTACCCCCATGTATTGTGGCCACCAGCCTCAGTGCTAGGATGTAGACAAAACACCTCTGCTGCCCAGCCATGATGTCCCCACTGCAGTTGCACCCACTCCAGTTCTCCCCAAAGAGCCAGGGCCATCCTGGGAGGAGCCCTTGCTGCCATGTCCCACCCCCACCCAGGGTCCAATTCAGAGGACTCCAATGCCACCCATGTGACCCTCAACTTCTATCCCCTCAATACAGAGCCAGACTGAGATCCAGGAACTAACAGGGGTGGAATAGGAGGGGACACCGGACCCAGAGCCTCCAGCGAGTATTCCAGGTGAGGGGTCCAGTAAGTGAATGCATCTGAGGGGTGGGACCAAGGTTCTTGTGGGGAGGGGGGAGGGGACCAAGGTTCCTGTGTGGAGGGATCTGAGGAGGGAATAACCAATTCCCACTATTCACTAATGGGTATGTCGTTCCTCACTGTGTTTACAGGGGGGCAGGATAGTGAGAGAGAAATGGAGGAACTGCCCCGGAAAGCTGAGCCACCTCACCATGATGATAAGTGTGACTAGACATGGAAAAGCAGCACAACAGGGGATAGTGGGGGTAGGGGGTTAGATGGTGATCAGGCACCAGGGGAGGATAGGAGTGGCAGTAAGTGCAGAGGCAGTAGGTGCAAGGCCACAGGCAGAAGACCAGGGTGGGTAGATGGGAGTGGGGTGGCTCAACCCAATGGCTGTCTTGTCTACCTACTACAGGTCCACCAGTGGAACCAGAACTGGCTCCGACACCACCAACCCTGGCAGCCAAGCAGAACCGGGCACAGAGGGCATGGGCTCATTGGTGCAGGGAGGATCTGGCAAGGCAGCTTCTGGAGACCACCCATCAGGTGGATGAGATACAGGGTGCAATCCTCTCACTGGCCTAGGAGTATTGCCATTTCCTATGGAAGAATTCCATGGAACAGAGAGCCCTGGCTGTCGAGGGACACTTGGAATGCCACCAGGAGAATCGCCAGTAGGACTGGCTAATCAGGGAGCTGCAGGTGGGACAGCCATCACACCTGCTCTGAGGCAAGCCCCACAGGCTGAGCCTTCCCCCGGCAGGTCCCTGCAGTGCTCCAGCTGGAATCCATCGACTTGGATGGGTCTCTCCAGCAGCCTGCCCCATCCCTATTGCAAGTCAGGGTTTGAGATGCGAGAAATTCAGGAATTCCTTGGGACAGTTGAGAAATTCAGGGACTCACAAAGGGAGGAACAATGTGGGACTGTATATGCATATCTGCTTCTACATGCTTACAATCCTTGCACTCCATAGCTGAACCATGAGACTGGGCATGACAGAGGACATTGTAAAAATAGCAAGGCCATGATATGCATGTAGTAACCACTCTAGTGTAATAGGGATTTTTCCTAACTTTCAGATTCCAGTGTCAGTCATCAATAGGTTATTCAAAACCTAAAACAAAAAGAACCACTTCTACAGAAGTTATAGTTTTCATGAAAATGTAATTCAAAGTTGCCTGGACACTGCCCTCCTGGAGAGAGACTGAAAATGACCCCCTGGTGGCTGACTCGCTGATGACATCATTAGTGTGTTCCTCCAGCCAGCTCACTGCTAAGCTGTGTCCCTTTGCAGGCCACAAAATCTTGACACAAGACTGCAGGCCTTTAAGGTGACAAGGTTGCAGGGTGGAAGTTGGGGGGAGGGCAGGGAGGGACTCTCCTCCCCCTCACATGCCCCCAGGAATGTGTAGGAAGGGGTGGATTGGTGGGGAGAGAAAGCAGGAGACAGGGATTGCTAGATTTGAGTGAAGGAAGAGTTCATGGAAAGTGTGTAGTCTGATCTGTGTGTGTTTGGGGGTCTTGATTCTCTCCCTTGTTGCAGAGAGAGACACACACCCCTTGGGAGGGTAGTGTCAGTAGATGTGATCAGAGCAGAGGGGTTGCCTCTGGACAGCAGAAAGAAGGAGGTAGTGGGTGGATTGGCGCTCCTTCCACTTGCTGGCTCACTCCTGACAGAGAGCTCTTTAATCCTAAATGTATGGGGTCAGACTGCAGTTGTTCAGTCCAGGGTTTGTATGTCTGTGGGGTGGGCAGATTTAGTAGGGGGTGTCTAGATCTTCCACTTAAATTATCGGCTCTACGATCATGGGCAGTTGGGCAGGCAGCATGGACAGAAATTGCTGTGTGTCCAGAAAAGACTGCAGCCTTAGTAATAAAAATGGAACAAAATAGCTTGTCTGTGCAAGGCTAGCAGTATCAGGTTAACAAGTTAGTGAATAATTTTTCATTCTATGCATCTCCTGGTACAGGAGCCCTGTCAGGGCAGGGGTGGTTTTTTTTAGGTGGCTTCCTTAAAGTAATCTAAAAACCCTGCTTGCTTTGAGAAAACTAGTGCTTTGGGGCAAAAAGGTTGTAGCCTAGCAGTCTTGTAGATGTCAGGCTCCGAGGTACGGAGCTGTGGGGGAAACCAAGGAGGGAGAAGGAAGGCCAGGATTACCAGGTTCCAGGGGACGGAACTGGGGAGAGGGAGACAGAGAGGGAGGAATCTAGGCCCAGGCACAGGGGGGGAAAGGGTGGCCCCAAGGCGACCCTCTGAAACCTCTCAGTCGCTCTCTTGCACCCGAGAGATTAGGTACTCAGCAGCATTACCAGGCACCCTGGGCTAAGAAGGTACGCGACTCATCATCGAGGTCAGGGTCCGGAGCCAAGGGTGGAACCCACCACAGGG
>QEPC01001271.1:1099501-1109591 GCA_003113815.1 Sphenodon punctatus
GCCTGCGAACCCCTCCTTACCCCCCAGCTCTGCGCCCTATGATGATAGGGGTCAATGTTCAGAGTGCGTAAGCACACGAACAGACCCAAATACTATCCTGACGGGCTTCCTTTTCACCGCACCTCGCAAGCAGAGCCTCCCCGTGTGTAAGTGGCGTGAGTGGGTGGCGCTTCTCCCTTCTAGACCCCCTCCCACTAACAACGGGGGAGCTTTCAGACCGGCCAATCCCCACACATATCCCCACACATATCCATAGTTGGTTGGGTTGGTGGGTGGAGGGAGACAGGGAATGACTGGGTGAGGAATTATGGATGTTGTGGGAGAGTGGGGTTTTAGAATGGGGGGTTGGAAATGGGGGAATTGTGTTATTTGGGGAGGTATGGGGGGTTGATGTCTGGGACCCCTGATGAGAGGGGGTGTGTGGACATTGGGGAATGGTTGGTTGTGCCATTCTTCTTTATGAGGGACAGTGTAGACACAGAGGGCCAGGGGTGGTTGAGAAGCTGGGACTACCTCAGCCCTCTGATGAGAGAGAGGTATGGGCAGGGATGGGGAGTGCCTTGGCCCCTCTGTGAGAGGGGAGGACGGGAATGGGGGTGAAGGGTTGGGGAAGGGGTGAGTGGTGGTGGGTGCCATGGCCCGCCAGTGAAGGGGGGGCTTCTGCATGAGGGATTATGGGGAATGGGTTGTTCTCCCCACCTGCCTTTACTGTTGAGCCGCCTCCAGGGATGCCACGCTCGGGACCGCCTTTCCCCTGGAGCTTTGTTTTCCCAGTGAGGATGACTGTGATTGGGAATTGGTATTAGTCATCAGGAACTGGAGGGAGATCTCTTTGGGAAGGTTAGAGAGTGGGGTAGCTTTGGGGTCACATTGGGCATAGAGAAGTATGGCAGGGAGGGGAAGAAAAACTATCAGGGATTTCAGGAGGGGCACCTTGTGTCTGTTATGGTGTCCTGTTCTCCTCCTGTCTTGAGATATTTGGGGGCTGAGGCCAGTAGGGCCCCTGATATGAAGGTCAGCAGCAAATAAATCATCTACTATTTTTGAGCTTATTCAGGATGGGGCCACTGACCTCGTAGGCACTATGGAGGTCTTTCTGGATGAGGCATTTGGGTCTATATTGTCCCGGATGGTACCCGCCAGGTACTCAGTGCAGCATCAGCCTAGGACCGGGAGTCAGGGGGACAGAGTGTCAGTGATCTGTAAAAACCACTTGGTCTTTCAAAGGTATCTGGTGCTTGACTCATCCAATATGGCGTGTGCACCTTGTGTTGGATTTGACAGGGTGTGGGGTCTGGCGGCTCTCACCAAACCCCAAAGGGGGGAAAAGCCCGGGGTACGTGCGTGTGGGACGGAGCGGCCCCCTGAACCAGGATCCCCTGGTTCGACACTGGGCCTGAGGCTGGGAGGAGAGCGGTGTGCCTGAAAAAGGTTCCCTCAGGATCTTATACGGCAGTATGGAGGATCTCAGTCGCTCCCTGCCAAGTTCATCATAGGGACACAGGCCACGCCGCTTCCCGACCAGGGAAGGCCCCGCACACACTCCCTCTCGTACACACGGTCCCCAGGAACCAGGAAGGGGTGTCGGGGAAGTGAGGTCTCCAGTGAAGGTGTTCCCCCCCCCAGGGGGTGACCCACGGTTTAGGGCAAGGGGCTCCTGCTGTACTTTAAGGGTAGGGCACCACGTGTCAGGAAAGGACAGGACAAGTACACACACACTGCGCTTCGGGGCTACTCACACACGCCGCCTCGCACTCACCCACTCACTCGCCCACTCTCTCTCTCTCTCTTCCGCTCGCTCTCGCTCTCTCTCTCTCTCAGTCTCAGTCCACAGTTGTCCAGAACAGTCACAATGGGGGGGCCGGTATCACAGGCAAGGCTCTGATCAACCAGCACTGAGCCTAGCCTGAGTCCCCCTCTAAATAGTTTGAGCAGGGGCGTGCCGCCGCAAGCGTTGGGAGCGGCGCAGCGGCGCCTGCGGGGGCGTCTCCCTCAGGCCGGCTTGATCCGGGGGCGTGGCCTGATGCGCCGCGTCCTCCGCGGGCGTGCCTAGAGCCTCCAGCGGCGGCGGCGTTGTAGGGGGCGTGGCTTCTGGGTCGGGCGCGGGGAGAGACTGTGGGGGCGTGTCCATATGCCCCCGGCGGCGGGGGGCGGCCCGCCGACGTGCTTGCCTCTCGGGCGCCCTTGGGTGCGGGGCTCCCCACCTCCTCAGGCCCCTAGGCCTGACACAGGGGATAGATTGTGAATCATTTTGGTGTACTGACCACCCCGCTACAAGACTGATTCCCTAACTGCTCTAGTCAAGCTGATATTAGAGGTGGTGTTTAGGTCACCCAGACTTATTTTCTTGGATGATTTTAACATACATGTGCATTAGCCAGGACTTCAGGGGGTAGGACATGTCACAAACAATAACAGACCCCATGACTACCCCCTCAATGTTCTCCAGGAGGTTGGGCTCAAAGTCCCCGGAATACATGTGGCAGCAAAATGGTGATCAATGGAGGATGCAGGCATCATGGGAACAGCTGGCCATGATGTCTATAGACTGTCCCTGGTGGTCCATGACCCTTTGCAGTACCACCCTTGCAGTTTATAAAGTCATTGTAGCTGTGGAGTGGTTGGATGATGGGGATGTGGTTGCTGTGAATTCCCCCAATGCACTGAGGGAACCCCAACCCCTGAAAGCCCTCAGTGACCTCTTAGGGGTCAACCAGTTAGACCACCTGGTCCAGATGTCCTTGAAAACCTCCCCTATGGTGGTGATGGTGGGTCGCCTCACGTCAAACTGTTGAGCTACAGGAGTCTCATGGTGTGAGCTTCCAGATCATGATGGCGATACACTTCACCATGGGCATGTCAGCCCTTATCACACTGCGTTCCCTCCAGCACCAGTCCAAGGATGTACCTAGACGTCCTGAAATTTGAGGTTCATCAATTCTCTCCCCAGGTGGCCAGCGACATCTCCCACCACTTCGTGCTATGGGTCAAGACACAGGCAGTTCTGGCGAGGGACATTGCCTGGTGCAGTGTTTACACTGTGGAGGATGAATCTGGTACAGGGGCAAAACCAAAAAGATTGCTCTCACTGTATTAGGCTTCTGGTCTCTGCTCCAAGATTGCTATGCCTCTGTCCTAATAGGAACTGCTTGCACTTTAGTTTTAGGAATTGCTTGCAGAAGCTTACTCCTGATAAGGAATTATAAACTTGAGTACAGTCTGCCTGGAGCCCAGAGCTAACTGCAACTACCAGACTGAAAAAACCCAGCTTCTTGTTATCTCCTTGTGTTTTGAACTGTCTATATAAGTTTCTGGCTCTATCTGTGAGAGAGAGGAGAAAGATTTCTTTTTTTACTGCAGCTTTGCAGGGTTTTTTTTCTCCACACAGCTATGCAATAAATCTCACCTTTGACTGACACACATTGTCTTTGTGTGTTAATTTCAACCACAGTTTCTGGTGGCCCGTACGGGGATGCCCAAAGTGCTGTTTTCCATAGGACAAGCCTCCCATGGTTTGCTCACCCTATCCCGGCGCCAACAAAAGAAGGTAAGAGGCCTGTTCTCCTCTTTTGGGGGTTCGAGGAGGGCAAATCCGGGTGTACCGATTGAATTCAGACAAGCGGGATCTAGACGAACAACTTTCAGTCCAGGTGAGATGTATGGTCTGTCAGATTTATTTGAAGTACTGTTAGGGGGATACTGTTGTTTTTTCTTCTCTTGTGTGTTCTGGATGCATATTACCCGTGTGAGTGCTTGGTAAGCAAGTAGGGTGTAGCCACCTCTAACGCAAGGGCACACCTGAAAGTGTTCATTACCTACCCCTTCCTATCATGAGCTTCTATAGATCCGTTGCTCAGTGATGTGTCAGCCTCGGTCCTAGTGACGGGCCTGGCACTAGAACTCCTGTGACTTTAGAGGACCCCTTTTGTGTCATGTTTCCTACCCCACCCCCTCCCTCTAAATAAGAGTCTCGTCATCGGTTCTAGTCTCACCTCGGTGTATTGAACACGGGCTGAAGGTAGAGCAGTGTGAATTCCACATAAGCCTTTCCTCTGTCTCGGTGTGAATGTTGGTGCACCCCCCTGTTCAGGATGGGAGTAAATCAGTCAAAGGTTATTGAACCCAAGGGCAGTCCGGCATGGTACATGTATACACATTACTCCACGAGAATCTGTAAGTTTCTGGGGAAATGGAATTGGTATTCCAGAGATAATGTAGGACTGCAGTTTTCCCCTGGAAGGTACTTTCAATCTAGAAAAAAAAATGTGTTTACCTTAGAGGCGCCTTAGAAAACCTTGGGTCTAAAGTTCACCAAACTCAGTGGGGCTCATTTTTTTATTGGTATGCTGAATCTTCTAAAAGAAAACATGAATCTCAAGCCCGGAGTTTAAAAAAATACCCAAGAGAAATTAAAGATTCAATTAAAGGATGTCCGAGAGAAATCTGCATCTCTCCTAAATTTTACTAGCCACCCTGCTCCCTTGTACCCTGTTTTGAATCAGTCAGCCCTTTCCAGGGCACCCAATGAAGATCTTATAGATAAATGTCTACCTCAACCTTACATCAACCCCCTGGACCCTCAGGAGGCTCAAGGATTGCAGCTGCCAGAAGGAGAGTCTTTGCCTACATTTGCACCCACATCCCCTTCGTCGCCTGCATTTTCAACTGCATCCCCTGTGTCATCTGTTTCTCTGTTCAATATATTCCCCCCCGTGCTTCCTTGACCCACATACCTGCAGACTCGAACTTGACCCATTCTCCCACACTCCCGCTTCCACGAATTGCACATTATGATTTGAGATCCAATGTACGCATTCTTCAGCTTCCCTTGCGGGACCTCCCGGGGGGGGGGGAAGGAGATATTATTGTCACCGTCCATGCCCCTTGGTCATGCCCATGTGAGAGATGATCCAGTAAAATTTAAAGAGGACTATGAAGTTAAATTAATGGCTTTACAAATTCATGACCTGCAAACTGGGGGTTTCCAATGCAGCAGGGGCCGTGGGAGGGGTCAGGGACGAAGGGGACAGGGACAGCTGACTTTATCCTCTCCGCCACCCCTGGCTCCCGGTCAGCTGACCACCCCCGGCTCCTTTAACCCTTACAGCAATGTTTGCCATTACTGTAAACAGGAGGGACATTGGAAGTCTGAGTGCCCCAACCAGTCCCAGCGTGAGTCACACCCTTTCTCTGCTCAGTTTCCAAATTCTTCCCTTGTACCCCACTTTTCCCTACCCCAGTCCCAACACCAGAGTCATCCCCCCTTGGGGGAAATAACATATATGTTGCTATAGGGATTTGCCCAGTGCAGGGCACAGTCAGGAAAAGCACATGTTTGTAATAAGGATTTACTTTGATTGTGTAGAGCAAAGTTAATTAAGTATTTTTGGATAGTTTCCCAATGATATTCTTAGTTGAAAAAGTATGTGAGCAAAGGGTTAAGTGAGATGAGAAACGGAGAGAAAAGCTGTGACACAGTGCTTGGCATGTACTGCCCTGCTTGCTATCATAAATTATGCAGAGGAAGGCAATCAGGAAACCTGATTGGATGTTAGGAGCAGCAAGCTGAATATTTTAAGCAAGTGAAGAAAGTAAAATTTTGTTTATGCTTTGTGATTTATGCATTGGGAAAACATGAGGGCTTTTTAGTTAAATGTATAGATAAAGTTATGTTGTTTTAATATTAAGGAAATTATTTACTGTTTGTTTGGGGAAGCCAGTTTCTGTCACCATTGGACCTATTACTGATCATCATGCCTTTCTGCTCAGCCTCTGTACCCCTGTTAATTTGCTGGGCAAAGATCTTCTGTGTAAATTAGGTTGTGTTATTTACTGTTCCCATAATGACATTATTTGGATGTTTCTTCAGGTGATCACGAGGTACTTTTGACCCTACTCTCTGTTTCTGACCAACCACAGGAACAGCCCGACACTTCCTCTTTGCAACAGGAACTGTTGAGCCAAGTTCCTCAATCTCTTTGGCCTGTTCACTCTAACGAGGTGGGCAAACTCCTCAGTGCTCAGCCTGTAAAAATTTCTATGAACCCTTCCAAAATTCTACCTCATGTTCCTCAATATCCGCTTTCTAAGTCTGCAGAAGAAGGTATTGCCCCTGTCATTTCCTCTCTTTTGGACCAAGGTATTATTGTGCTGACTCATAGCCAATGTAACACCCCAATCCTTCCTGTTAAAAAACCTGGGAAAAACACTTAGCGGTTTATGCAAGATTTGCGTGCTATAAATGCTGTGGTTTTACCTGCCTTTCCTGTGGTTCCCAACACATCTATCATTTTATTATGTATTCCATCTACAGCTAAATATTTTACTGTTGTTGGTTTATGTTCAGCCTTTTTCTCTATTCCTATTCACCCTGACAATCAGTTTTTGTTTGCCGTTACTTACCAGGGTCTTCAGTACACGTGGACCAGACTTCCCCAAGGACATACTGAATTTCCCCCCCTTTCCCCCCCCCTCAAATTTTAAAGCAAGATCTTGATTCTGTCACCTTCCCTGAAGGGTCTACCCTGATTCAGTATGTGGATGATCTTCTAGCTGCTCTTCTTCTTCCCAAATTTGTAGCGGTTGTTAAATGTCAGACCCATACCTCCCTTCATGATGAGATTGCCCAAGGGAATGCCCTGGAAGATGCAGCTGCTAAAACTGCTGCTCTTTCTCTCTCTCACCCTCCTGCATTTCTTGGTGCTTCTGCCTATCCTGCTCCCGTGACCGAGTTGGACCAGTTATCCCTCTGGTGAACAGTCCAGCTGGTTGTGTCATGGCTGCTCTTTGCATCCCGACTCTCTGTGGCGCTCCCCAGATGGACGCCTGGTGGCACCTCAGAGTCTCCTTCCCTACCTTACTCATGTGTCACACTCTGTTTCACACATGAGCAAAGGGGGGATGATTTCTGAGATAAATCATTACTGGTTTGCTCCTTCTTTCTCCTCCATAGCACAGCAGTACTGTGCTTCCTGTTCTATTTGCCTGTCTCATAATCCAGGTCAGAAAACCAAGGTTTCTAATTCGGCTCACCCCGCACTGTGGGGGCCCTTCGTAAACATACAGATTGATTTTATTCAGATGTCTAAATGCTGTTCCTTTGAATATGTACTTGTACTCCTTGACATGACAAGGGTACCCTTACAAACATGCAGATGCTGTTACTGTTGCTAAGAAACTTCTGAAGGAATTTATTCCTTGTTTTGGACTTGGGAATATAGCAGCACCTACACTGTGCCTACCACCCTCAATCCAGTGGAGCGGTGGAATGCAAAAATGCGGATCTCAAAAATAAACTGCCCAAAATCTGCTCAGAGACTAATCTTAAATGGCCAGATGCTCTTCCACTTGTCCTCATGTACATAAGAGGCACTGCTAACCGGAAACATGGGCTATTGCCTCATGACATTCTCATGGCTCGGCCTATGAGACTGCCTTCTTCTTCCCCTGTTCATTCCTCTGACTATGACTTGCCCTTAACTGATGATCTTATACTAACATATTGCAAATCCTTAATGAAGTGTGTTGAGTCTATTTATTCACAAGTACAACATGTTCTACCACAACCAGCTGCAGAACCCTGCCACACTTTGTCACCTGGCAATTGGGTCTACATCAACGTCCATCAACGAAATCTTCCCTTGCACCCCGCTGGAAAGGACCTCATCAGATTTTGCTCACCAGCCACACTGCTGTGAAGTGTAAAGGTCTGCCAACGTGGATCCATGCAACACACTGCAAAAAGATGACCCAACTTGCACTAGACAATCCGATTGCGGGTAAACCGGATGCTGTAACTGCCTTCCATACTGCCCTGGAAGAAGACCCCAGTCGACAATATCTACTCCGGCCAAGGAAATAGGGTGAAGTACTGGTGACCTCTCCCCTATCACTCCAGACCTTTTCTACACCAAGCAGAGTTTCTTCACAACGAAGATTGCTACCTGAAGAAGTACCATCTCCTACAATGAGATCCAGTTACTTCACCTGAGAAGCAGGATCGGCAACCATGTGGCCGACTAACCTCCATGATTATACTCGAGCAAGAAATGCCTGTTCTGATATTCTGTTGGATCATACTTGTTGTACTTTTTCTTCTCTTTTGGTCCTTTAGCATTTAATTTTCATAACCATGAGTAGCTTTAGTTTGTTTGTGATATTTGCATTTTTGAACCCCTACTGTTACCCCAAATACATTCCTGTCTGTTTTAATGCAATACACACACGACCTCAATATCACCAACTGTTGGGTATGCACACACCTCCCAATACATGCCAAAGGAGGAATCCCCATGATTCCTATACCTGTCTCCCTGAATGATACCTCATGGTATGAGCTCGAATATGGGAAAACTTCTACCTGGCAAGATGTAGGGAGGAATAAATCAGAATACATAAGGGTTGTCAATTTTCCTGAAGCACAGGGCCAAGTTTGTTTTGTATGCAACACCACTGGTAGATGCTCCTTGGGGATCACATCTAACTGTTCCCATATTATTTATGATCATGGCTTAGGTAATGTGTCTGAGGGATATTTGAAGGGCCCATATTGGCAGGCAGGCTCCAGGATTGTCATACGTGACTTCGGGGTCACTGCTAGGCCAGGAGAATATTGGGTCTGTGATAATAAGGCCTACAAACATTGGCCAGCTGAGCATAATGGAATGTGCTTTCCCGTCTGCCTGATACCAGTCATACTCCATACCACTGGGTCCCTAGAAACCCTTTTCCCTCACTGAATGGGAAAGAGAGTCATCACTGAAGCCCAACGATATTGGAGTGTCATCTTCCCTTCAACTGAAGTTGCATTTTCTATCAGAGAAATCAGAAAGGTGTCTTCCCTCCTGGAAGAAGTAGCTAATAATACTGTTCTTTCCATTACTTCCCTCACAGAAGAAGTAGGCGCCATCAGGCAAATGGCCTTGCAAAATCACGTAGCCCTTGATCTATTTCTAGCAGAAAGAGGAGGGGTATGTGGGATAATTGACCAAGAATGCTGCACATACATCCCAGACAATGAGAATGACATCTCTCATGCACTGATAAAAATACGGGAAGCCACAAAAAAGCTCCACTAATCTGACGATTGGAGTTTGTGAGGATGGTTCACAGGGATGTTTGGTAACCTGGGATCTAAAATTGTACAAGGCCTATTAATCATAGCTTTTATTTTTATTATTATTTATGTATTGCTTATGCTTTTTAAATGCTGCTGTGATTTTGCCACTACATGCTTTATGGAACACGCTGATGAATGTCAGTCAAAAACTGTGCGCTTAATGTATACAACTACAGACCATAACAGAGAACTTGAAAGGACAGAGATCTATAACTTGATGAATATCAACTTTGAGTGAGACTTTAAGTCTCATAGGTGGGAGTGTGGAGGACGAATCTGGTACAGGGGCAAAACCTAAAAGATTGCTCTTTCTGTATTAGGCTTCTGGTGTCTGCTCCAAGATTGCTAGGCCTCTGTCCTAATAAGAACTGCTTGCATTTTAGTTTTAGGAATTGCTTACAGAAGCTTACTCCTGATAAGGTATTATAACCTTGAGTACAGTCTGCCTGAAGCCCAGAGCTAACTGCAACTACCAGTAGGGATAGGCGAACGCGGTTCGGAAGTTCGAAGTTCGGTCCGAACTTAGCCTGTTCGGACGACTGAACAGAAACTGAACACAAACTGACCAAACCAAACTCAATTCGGAACGTCGAAATGACCGAACAGTTCGTTCAGTTCGGATCGCGTTCGGGAGAGTTCGGGTGGCAAAAAAGGGTCACTGGAAGGTCAAACATGACAGGGAGGGATAGTCAGCTGAGGAGCAGACTTCCAGGCATGAGGGGTGGAGAGACTTGCAAAAAACAAAACTATCTGCCTCCCCTCTTCCCAACACCTTCTGAGCTAGTCACTGTTCCTGAACAGCAGGCGTTTCAGAAGGCTCCCTCTCCCAGAATTTCCCAGCTCCCCAATCCATTGCCATCCTCCTCCCATTTCACCCATCCAACCCATCTACCCCCATATTCTCATTCATTTATTTAGCTTAGCTTAGATAGATTTAGTGGTTATTTTTTGTTTTTACCCCTCCCTGTGTTC
>QEPC01001271.1:1109849-1124889 GCA_003113815.1 Sphenodon punctatus
TAGATAGATAGTTGTAGGAGTTAGCTTAGTGCTAGAGATAGCGTTAGTGATTTAGTTTTAGTGTTTGTAGGAGTAGGTCTGTGTACTTATTAGATAATCCATTTAGTTCATAGCATTTAGAATAGTTAATAGTAGTTAGATTTAGTGTAGATAGAGTTATATAATATTAGATAAAAATTTAAATTAAAAAAAACATATAAAAATAAAAAAAACAAATAAAAAACCAAAAAAGCATCTAAAACCAAATAAAAACCCAAAAACCCATATAAAAACATTTCCCGAATGGCGGAACCTGAACTGAACGGAAGAACCAAACGGCCGAACCTGAACCCGGCGAACGAACCGAACGGCCGAACCGAATGGCCGAACCGAACGCAGCCAAACCGAACAGCTGAACCTGAACCGCGATCTGTTCGTCCATCCCTAACTACCAGATTGAAAAAAAACAGCTTCTTGTTATCTCCTTGTGTTTTGAACCATCTGTAGAAGTTTCTGACTCTCTCTGTAAGGGAGAGAGAGGAGAAAGATTTCTTTTTTACTGCAGTTTTGCAGGGTTTTTTTTCTCCACATAGCTATGCAAGAAATCTCATCTTTGACTGACACACATTGTCTTTGTGTGTTAATTTCCACCACAACATGATGGCTCTGGTGTCCCAGGATAGGTATGCTTCTGATCTCATCAGTTCCTCTATCTTGGCCAGCATCCACAGCAGTGTGCTCCCTTGACACAGATAAAGAGCCCTGGTGAGCTGCCTGACCCTGCAGGGTCAATGTATACTTCTGCACCACTCAGCCATGGCCACAGCTCCAGTGATCATGTGCTGACAGTTGCAATAGGCCATGTGCCAAGTGTGAAGGCAGCTAGCACCACCTATGACACCTCCTCGTTCTCCTCAATGATGTGGACGAGTGCCTGCATGCCCACTAGCACCTCCTGCTCCATTGCTATCAGAAAGATGGCTGTGGCATTGTCAGACAACATGCCTGCACTTTTGAACTTCTGGTGAAACATCCTTCGTGACTGCCTGTCTGAGGTCACCTGGCTGGATGCGCCCCCAGCTATTGCACACCTGGGTGTGTCTGTCCCAGTAGGAAGTGTCACAGACCCCCCAGTGGTTATTCCCATTCAGCTTGTAGCACTTTAATAGGTTCACGAAGTCTCTAACTCATGGAGGGGTGAAGAAGGGAGGGGAGTCTGACATTCAGGTAAGAACATAGCTGGAGGCACGCTTGGGATGGACCAGGGTGGGGTTGAGATGGGTATCCCCAAAAGGGCTCTGATGTGTGGTGAGGGAGTGTAGGGAGCAGCAACCCCTGTCTGCGGTGCAACCACCGCCTGTATTCTCAGCAGCAGATGCCTGAGGCAGCTGGAGCACTCGGGATGGCCCACACCAGGACCATCCTACTCAATTGCTGCTAACAGATGGCTGCTCCAGTAAAGCCTTTCCATTCCCCCAGTAGGTTGTAGCCACGGTCCAACCAGCGACTCTGTCCCTTGTTTTGATGTCTCCCCCCACCATGGTTCTCGCAGCTCATGGGGAACATGAATGCTCCAGACTTGGAGACCTCATGCTGGGCCTCCCTGGAGCTTGCATGATTGCTCTTGGTGGGGGTGAGCCACGAGACAGCCCTTCTCCCTGTCCCTGGCAGCTTCAACCTCTCCTCTGAAACATTCCCAATCCTTGGGGTGGGCAATGGTGGGTTTGGGCAGAGTGCCTGGTTTCGGCAGTCTATGATGTGTCCTGCATGGGTGTTACTTAAAAGGGTTGCCCTGGATAGGGGACCCTTGTCCTGTCTCCCTCTCTCTGTTTGTCCCCAGGTGGTGCTCTATTTCCCCCCCTCCCCCCCACCTCCAACAGACCTAATACAGGTCTCCTATGGACATGGGTTGGTGCATGCGTGTCCAGTGTGCTCGGGGTCTCTGGCTGAGGAGGGTCTGTCTGAGGGGAACTGACTATTGGTTAAATCATGGACCCAGCTAGTTCCCTTATTTTGTGAAACACTGGCATGCTTTTGTCTGGTTTGAGAGTAGCTGGCACTGTTCCCCATCCCATTCAGGCTTTGTGGGGAGGTTTTCACCTCTTCTCATCCAGGGGTGTCATCCCTATGGCAGCTGCTTCTGTCTGTGCCTGTTGTTACCATTCAGGGTACGGGGAAGGGCTGATTGTGGGGTCTTGACTGTGGATGGGGGTGGATGTACAGAGGATGGTGGCAGACCCACTGTCCTGTATGGCTGTCTATGGGCATATGAGCTGCCGGCTTCAACTCCAGGAGCAGCAGCACTGTGCCGGTGGGGCAGCATGCACACAGGGCCCAAGCATGGGGGAGGATATCTGTACTGGGGTCTGTACTTGTGAACAGAAATTATTGTTTTTGGCTTTATTCAGCAGAATACTTCTCAGGATTAAGTCATGACAGAAAATTTCAAATAAAATCGTTTTATCAAGGAAAAATTATTTTTTGTATACATGTTTAGTTTTGTTTGGTAGTTTTAATGTAAACAATAACATATTACAGAAACAACCTTGGGTTTTTTAATGAAATTATCAGGAAAATTTGTACCCTCCCCAAATTTTAATTTTATGCTATATTCCTTAGCCTGTGGTTAAAACCAATCCTTAACAGCTCCCTTTCTTATGAAAATTGTTGGTTTAGCTGAAAAATAAAGGATTCTTTTTTTTAATTAAAAATTATGCCCTTTATATAATGCTACTCTGTAGAATCCTCTTAACAAAATTTTAACTACTTCCCCTTGACCTCAAACAGTTCTTTGGAGAAACCTTTAGGTAGAAAAAATAATAATCTTCAAACATGCACTCAGTTAGCTTATAAAAAAAGTAAAACTGTGTGTGTGTACAATATGGATTGCACGTTTGTATGCATATGTGTACGTATGTATGTATCTGTCTGTGTGTGTTTGGTGGTGGGACTTAAAGCAGCTTATACTTTATATGCCCCCTTTCTTTTCACTTTTAAACTGGGGAAAATAAAATTTTCCTGAAGGAAATACGTGACCCAAAGAAAGGGAGAACAAGTTCACTAATTCAAAAAGCTAGGTGCTAGTCATCCCTTCTATTCTACTGCAGATTAAAGGACCCTTGTTTATTTCTCTGGAGAAGTCTTGTGGTCAATATGGCAAGAGGGTCACCAGCAAGCATGCTTGGAAGATTATTGAAGTTCCACTTAAATATGAATACCCCTGTCAATCTTTCGGGAGCATTTCATTGATGGTTGGGAATGCAGAGGTAGGAATGAGGTGTGTAGAGTCATAGGCGACTGGTGAAAATATTTTAGGTGGGAGAGACTGAGTAAAACATAACAGCTATTGTGCCATTTTGTGTCATTCAAAGTTGTGGGACTAATAGCTACATTATCAGCAGTGGTCTCATCTCCTGATTCCATATAATATTGAATACATACACAAGGTGCACATTAAACCAGAGGTCAAACATTAAATAATCAGTAGTTCTGTGTAGCAAGCATGCAAGCGAATGAAAACCTCCTTCTCCTAAGGAGAATGAGCAGCAGGACAAAGCTACCATGGAGTGAGGGGACTCAGCTGAGCCTGACCCCTGAACTCTAGGGTGAGAGCCCTTTGCAAGCATTTTAAGCACTGCTAGGAAATGTTCAGAATGAAGGGGAGAGAAGGGAGTACGGCTGACATTTAATTTAATCTATTTATTTATATTTAAAATATCCATAGAAATATTAAAATATGAATATCACAATACAATACCTTCTCAGAAAAGAACCAGGATGGTGTACAATATATTTAAAATCCCCCCAAAAGATTATAGAGTAAAACACCTATAAAATAGAAAAATCTCCTAGAAACTCCCACCCCGATCCCTATTCTTGCCTGCTATTTCTCTTTGCTCCCGCTCACTCTAAAGATCTCCCAGCAACACTCAGGCCACTTTGTAAAGGGCCCTGTCAAGAAGTAAGTTTCCAGAGTGGGCAGGGAAAAAACAGGGTAAGGGTGTGTGGGGGGACTCAAGAGAGAGGGTGGGAATTGGTCTGGCCAGCTTCTGGCTTGAGGAAGTGGTGGGAATGGGTCTGGGGGAGTGGGTGGCTTGGAGAGAAGGTGGGAAGGGAATTTGGAAGAGTTGTGGGGATAGGGGAACTGGCTTCAGGGAGTGGGTGGGAATGGGCCTGAGGTGGCTTGGGGGAGAAGGTGGGAAGGAGTGTTGGAGTTCTGGCTTGGAGGATGGGGGGCAACTGGGCGAGGATGAAGAATGGGGCTACCAGGAACTTACCTTGGTCCTCCATGGGCGGCTGCAGGATGGGGCTGGCCAGGTCACAGTGCTGGTCAGGTTGAGAAATGAAAACAGCAGCAAACCCTGCAGTAGCGAGGGATCACTGCAAGCTCCTGAGGCAAGCAGACATTCTGAGAGGCAGGGAGTGGATGTGCGGCACTTCAGGGGGAGCAGTGCCCAGTCCAGAATTCCCCAGCGGGTGCTCAAGCCTTGGAGTCATCACGGTTAGTTTGTTAAGTTTATTTACTATGGTGCTAGCCTTTGCCACATATACTTCCCTAAGATGTTCAATGACAAGCAGTGGTGTTTGGGATAAAATGTTTGGTGGGGCTAGGGAAAGTTGGGTGTGGGGGGAGAGGGGCAACACACACAGTACCTTTTAGTTATTACATAGATGTTCTATGAAATTCAAAACCGCCATTAAACTTTCTGAACAACATTAAATATGTATTTTGTTTGTTACTGTTAATTTATTACTATTTGTTTTTCATTTACCTATTTATACAGGAACTGCTCTTCTGTTCTTTTAAGAAGCAAAGCATTCAATCACCCTATTGATGAAAACAGAAAAGCCTTCTATAGCATCTTTGTTTATGGATAACACTACTAATGCACCTTTAACGCTTCATTGTAAAAAACTTTGAAGGTCACTTCTCACCAACAATTTAAATGTGGAGACAAAGGAGTTCAAATGATATCTTTTATTGGACCAACTATTGTTGGTGGAAAAGTGCAAGCTTTTGGACCTCACAGTGTCCTTCCTCAGGCAAGTAGGAGTCAGAACTGAAGATTTGAGCAAAGTACAGTGGCTATATATCATGAAACAGAGAAGGTGGGGGGAGAGAAGGGTGATAAATGAATCACAGACCATTTTTAAATGGACTGCGGTGGGTGGGGGGGATGGGTGTGCGGCCACGGTGGGTGGAGGTGGGTGTGCGCCCATTGCCACAAGCGCATAATGTTAACATAAGTTAAATATGCAATAGACTGTCAGATGTTTACAGTTTTTTGTAGAGGCTAGAGAAGTTTAGGCCTTTGTTAAATCCATTGTTTTTGATGTCAAATAAGTTTGGTGTCAAATAAGTATCAAAATACAACAATTTAAACAAATACCAGCACTTCTTACGAGAGGAGCCCTAAAATCCCTATCATTTTAGAGGACTTGCAATTCACTGATGAATTTGCCATTGATTTAAAATGGGATGTTTTATTGTGAAACTTCAGACATGAGTCATTATTTAAAAAACTCCAGCTTTGCAGTCAATGGAGACTCCCTGTCACTTTGCAGGATAGAAATGCAGGAAGTCTCCCAGCAGCAAGTCTGATTTACAGTGCCTCTGCAGGTACTATGAGTCAGTTTACAGATTGCTGCTTACTCCTCACATATAAGCAGCAATGTGGATTTCCTGTATTGAGCAGGGGGCTGGACTAGATGACCTCTGATGTGCCTTCCAACTCTAAGATTCTTTTATTTTATGTTTTCCTTGCTCCTTCCAGGTTTCCTCTGCCCTCACCTACCTACTTTCTTACTCAGACTCAGTAAGGCTTCCAAGGGTAAAAACAGATGAGATGGTGGCCCACATTGACCTACTGTGGCCTGCATTTACCTGGGACTCACCCGCTTGTCTATTTTCCGCCACCAGATGATGGCCCACAACTGCCCCAGGGCAGGTAGGTGGCTGGCCTGGGATGTACCCTGGGCCAAATTCTAGGTGACAAACCCAGGTCAAGGGCCACCTACGCAGGTCAATGCAGGCCTGCACATTTATTCAGTGCCCCTCCCTGATCTGAGGAGGAGTGGCTGCAGTTTCCCACCCCAGGAGATGCCAGCCAGGGAGGCATCTTGCCACCAGTTCAGCTGTTTTCACCCCAAAGCTTCCTTCATGCTCCCTACACAAAATCTGGTATCCTTAAACGGATGAGTCCCATCCAGGTTCATTAGCATTAGGAGCTTCTTAATTGGGCAATAAAATAGGAATTTGGAGTGTGACTGAGCCCCATTTGTCCTTTTTGAGAAGCCATCCCTGGTGAGAGTTTTTGAAACTGCAGCCTACTGCTAGCAATTGAGAAGAAGAATTGAGAGTTATGTTTGGCAAAAGGTCATGTGGGTTGTCTGTATAAAAATGAAACCAATTAAAAGGAGGAGCAAAACATTAATATTACAGCACAACTTCAGTATACTAAACCATTGTGGTTTAGAGAAAAAGTTTATTATATCAGGTTGTTCACTATATTATGGTTGGCAACTTGTAATTGATGGAATTGGCGCTTTTTAGTCTGAAAGCAGACTAATAATGAACAAATTCAATTTCCATCCTGGTTAAAATATGATAATTATGGTGTAGCAGGGAGCAGGCTGTTTGGGTACCCGGCCCTTTAAGACAGGTTATCGCCATCAGGTAAACAGATGCTAAAAAGAGTGCAGGCACTGGTGCCAGGAGGGAGAGTGTCTACCTGAATAGCTGGGTGGGACCAGCTGGGCTTGCGTGTGGCTTGCTCAGTTCAAAGCCAAAAGGACTGATCTAGCCTCAGTCTGGGGAAGAGACCTGGATGAAGAAGGAGCTGGGAGAGAGCTCTGCTTCAAGAACAGAGCATCCCAGGAGTAAGGGCTAGATCTGAGAGAGGCATGCATCTGGTCTGAAGAGGGGCTGTGCATGACTAGAGGGGATTGGAGTAAGAAGCCCATGCCCAAAGGTATGGATCATGTGAATGTGTAGATGCTGCTGTAGGATACAGATAATAATCAGACTTTGTAGAGTTAATTCCCAGTGTGGGTTCAAGTCTTGAGAAAGGGAGCTGATAGATGCTCATGTGAGCATCAGCACACTGCTACATATGGTGGAGAATATGGACACCGATCATCCTTCATCACAAGGGACTGTGCCACAGCTGTAAGCCCTCTTGTGAACTGAGGGCAGTGCACTTGTGGGAGCTCCCTGCGATAGGTCAAACTGGGTGTTGGGAAGGAAGAGAACCTAAGGGGCCGAAATGGAGGAGACAGCAAACAGTATGCACAAGGCCCAGGATGAAATGGAAAGAGAATACTATGTAATTAGGCCTGCACAATTGCAGAGAACCATGAAAAAAGGAGAGAGAAGCAGAGAATAATATAGAAAGGGAAGAGCTAGGGAAAGCTCTGTGTAATAGGGTGGCAGTTCCCCAGGTAAGTCCCTGCAAGATGTGGCCCATAAAGTCTCAGTCTTTCAGGGAATTAGAATAATTTATTTATTTATTTATTTTCTAAATTTGTACCCTGCCCCTCCTGAGAACAGCTCGGGGCAGCTTCCAACAATAATAAAAAATACATATAAAAACAAATATAAAACAATTTAAAATATCAAACATAACACAGTATGTGGGTTAAGAAGACATCTGGTTTGGTGTGACACACACCATGAAAATATTCTGCCAGTACTTGCCCCAAGGGGACCAAATCCTGTTACATATAGGGTCCAAGAACATATCCCAGAAAATGTGCTGTTTTAGGGTGCTTCAGACATCACAGAAAGCCCTCATGTACACCCTTGCAATGGCAGAACAGGAGTTTGTATTCTTAAAAGGGTAACCCTGTTGTGATTCTGTGGGTGTTTTTTTGTTTTTTATAAATTTTATCTTTATTTGGTTATAAAGTCATACAATGTACATTCTGCAACAACATATCTTCTCACTTATTAATACAATTTTGTTCTCACATCGTTTTGAAGCAAAAGGGAGCTACCTTCGTAGCACCAGACAAACTAAATGGAGTTATTGTTCAAAATAGTTTTCTGTATTCTTCCTGGCCCAATGTTTTCCCTTCAAGATCCTCAATAATTGGGGCCCATGTCTTTTCAAAGTTTGCCATGATATGTGAAAGCACCCTTAATGAAAACTGCATTTTAGGGAGGGATATTTGCAGTGTTTTGCAGCCTATTCCATGCCCATCTATTTTATCTTCTGCTTTGCATTAAGTCAGGGGACCAGTGGTTCCCAAAATTTATCCTATAATGCCATATTCCAGAAAACCAAAGTTGTCTACATCATCCCCGCAGCATATACTGTGACACTGCTCCACCTCCTCCTGCATACTGGCTAGTCCCAGCATAGACATGGTGGCAACAGGACTTCAGATTTCTATCTAGTAACAGCTGCTAGTGCACTGTGTAGCACAGGCTCTTCAGGGGAGAGGGAAGGAGGAAAACGGAAAACAGAGCTGGGGGAGAAAGAATGTGCATGTGCAGCCCACTGGACATTGGCAGTGAGACAACTGCACATGCACGCTGTAGCCTTTTCTCTCCCAGTCCTAACTTTTACCCAGCCTTGCATCATCCCTGGAACTAATCTGGGCAGCTCCAAGGTGGCATGCTTCGAACTTTGGGAATCACTGGATTAGACAGGCCAAGTACAACTACCCTGCTTATAGAGTTGAACTGGCTGACCAAACATTTTATGAAACTTCTTACTCTTAGTTGATTGAGAAGACCACAACCAACTCATTACAGTGAAGACATTGCAAACACTAGGACAAAAGCAGAGAAATATTTAGTGAGATGAATGACAGCCTTGTAATTACTACTATTTGGCATTAATTATGTGACTTTAAGACATGGGTGGAGAACCTTTCCCCCCCCCCGGGGGCCACTTTGAAAACTTGCACAAACTCCAAGGGCCTCACAGAAGTTGGGGCAAGCATGTTTAAGGGATGCATACAAGGAGAGGAGGGCCAAAATCATGGATTTGTACCATGGGACTTTCCCCTATCATTATTTGCATGCCCTCATCTCTGCTCCCTTCCCTTGAGCTCAGTTTTTCAGTTATTGGAGGTAAGAACTGAATCCAAGGGCCAGATCCAGGAAGTGGAAAGGGGCCACATAAAAACATGCTGTGGGCTGCATTTGGCCCCTGGGCCTGTGGTTCCCTACCCCTGTTTTAAGATGTGGTGATCACCTGCCTGCAGCTACTGTTGTTTTGTGTGGAGTTCTGGGTGCTCAGGAGTTTGAAAATCGAGGTGTTAGTGGGGAAAGTCAAAAGGACAGAAAAAGGAAGAGAAAGCAATAGGTCTTCCATATTCTATCTTAAGGTGTTTTTTAGAAAAAGGTGTCAGGATCACAACTAGAGATGTGGGCAAGTAGGGGTCACAGCCAGGAAATCAGAGACTGAGTCAATGCCACAATCAGGAAGCTGGGTGCTGGATGTCAGAAGCCAAACTATTAATAACCAAATGAAAAGCCAGAAAACAGCAGCCAAAAGAGCAGAGATAAACTGGGAGCTGCGCAGCCAGGCAGAATTAGTAGGAGAAGATCAGGGTAAAGTTCAGGAGACAAGTTCTGAGGCAGGAGCTAAAGGCAGGAACTAGGGTCCAGGAAGCTGCTGTGTTTCTCAGGCTGCTTTTAGACGTGCATGGTGAACACGGTGCATAAAATCACACTGCATGTAAATATGCCACGTGTGAGATTTAGACGTGAAATTTTGTGCATTAAAGCCAGATCTTGCAATACTGACATAAAAAGCTGTTAAGGCATTTCCATTGTCTTATGGCGATAAAGAAACCTACACCTCAAGAAACACCAAACTCTCAATTTAGCTTCTGCAATGAGCATACTTTTACATTTTTTCTGTTTTCAATTAAGTACACCATGTCAAAGGGAAACTTGTAGAGATGAAACTAAAAATAGTGCTTCTGGAATTTGCAAATTCAACTAGAGTGTTGAATAGTTGAATTGGAAAGTTTGCCAAAAGTTTCTCTTGCTCATTCTGTTTGGCACCCCCAGTTCATCAGTGGCACAGATTATCCATTTAACATTTATGAAACTGAAAAAGAGCCACTAAACAATGAACATTTATTTATTTATTTATTTATTTTTATTATAAAATTTGTATGCCACCCCCTCCTGCTAAAAGCATCTCCGGGTGGCTAACAACATATTAAAACAGATTAAACAACAACAATAATACAGTTAAAAACCCCACAATAAAACAAATTACCCCCTACCCCAGCCTAACCCAACCCACCCAGCCCATCTCCCTTGGGAAAGCACAGCAGAACAGCCAGGTCTTACAGTGTGTACAGAAAGATGGGAGGTTGGTGGGTCAGGTGTACCTCTGGCGGGAGGGAGTTCAATAGCCGCGGTGCAACCACAGAGAACACCCTCCACAATGTCAACACTTGAGAAACTCAGGGGACTTCAAGGAGGGCACCCCCGGCTGACAGCAGGGGCCAATATAGGATCCGGCAGGTGAGGCAGTCCTGCAGATAGGCTGGGACAAGGCCATTTAGGGCTTTAAAGGTCAACAGCAACACCCTGAATTGGGCCTGGAAGACGATTGACAACCAGTGCAGCGAGCGAAGAACCAGTGTAATGTGCTTCCATCAGGCCATCCCCATGAGGAGACGAGCCGCCGCGTTCTGCACCAGTCATTTTTCATTTTAGTTTTTTATTATTAAAAACTGTTGTTCTCACTATCGTTATTAACAAAAATTCATTTTTTGTTATTGGTGTCTGCAGCAGGGACCAGTGCTGTGGGGCTGCTGCCCCTTTAAGAAGGGGTCTGGGGGGGTCTGCAGGAGGGCTGAGCATGCCAAAGAGCAGAGCCAACCCCATAGCTGGGGAGGAGCCTGTGAGGCAATCAGGCTGAGAAACCCTGGGACACAGTAGGCGGGTTACTGGCCCTTTAAGGCTGTGGAGAGAAAGCCTGGCCACGCCCACTCTGCCTATATAAGGAGAGACACAGCAGAGAGGAGAGAGTCTCTGCTAGGGAGCTGGAAGAGCAACATCTCCCTAAAGAAGCCTTCCTGCTCCACGCTCTCCAAGGTACTGAAGGTTGGAGAACCATAGGGACCCAGGCAAGTGGAAGAGGCTGTGCCCAGGAGGGAGCTTCTTGCCAGGGGAAGGCTTGGGCCAAAGTCTGGAGTCTTAGAGGCCTGGCTGGATGGACTTCAGGAGTTGATGGTCTGTGTTGCTCCTGAGCCTGGAGAGACTGACCTGAGCCTGCAGGGTTGAGGTGACTGAGAAAGCAGCCCCAGGTACATTGAACACCGAGTCTAATAAAGGACTGTGGGCTAATACCCTTGGGACTGTGTGTTTTGTCCTAGAAGATGGTACCCCCCTGTTTAAGAGGGGTTTTCAGTCAAGGCTCGGGCTGAAACGGTGTAGCAGGGGGGTGAGTTAATTCCCCAGAGTGAGACCCCAGCGCCCCGAGTGGCCCTGGGAAGACCCCCCTGCTACAGTGTCATTATCAGTATTTATTTTGAGTGCTCAAGTTCAAGTTCAAGTTAGTTTATTAGGCGCAGGCTTTCGCCATGGCCAACATACATTTTTTTTTTTTTTTAAAAATCACAAATTTGTGAGCTCTGTGAAAATAGATAGAGAAAACTATATACATTTATACAGCGAAGTGGAATCAAAGTCCTAACCCAACACAGATGACTCTAAGTTCAGGGATTTCAAAAACTAAATCCCCAAAATTATTTTACCATTAGAACACTCTTAGCCTAACCTAACCTGGCAGGCAATATTCAAAATTGCTTGAGTTCTCACTTGTACAGATCTACATATATAAATCTACATTTATATTAAAATATTCAGAGTATGGCAAAGAATTCAACAAAAAACCACCCTACGAAAATGACATCAGCAGTCCCCATATTTCATCATCAATTAAATAAATTTAATAAATTTAGTTTATTCAAGTCCAGCATCCGAGAGCTGTTTTAAGGCAATTCTCTGTCTCTGGGCCAAAAGAAAATATAGAGACAGAGCCTTAAGATTATCTACCTTGTCAGAAGTCAGCATCTCAAGTATGCCTTGAGGTATGGGCGGTAGGATTCCCTCAGGAAAAAGCGGGACAAGCCATGCCAATCTTAGATCTTCATATATCACATGCTCTAGGATCTCAATTTGATCCAAGCAGAGGCAATGTCTGTCCTCCATTACCGTTTTTTCTATATGATCCTGCTTTACTGCCGAGTCGAACAACTGGATCCGAATAAGCGTCATCATTCTGCTTAATTTAAAGTCAGTTAGAAGGAACAAATATGATTCTAACTGGAAAACTGTTTTCACTCTAGAGTACCAGGGGGCTATTTTTTATCTGAAGCAATTTTGCAATCTCCTCCTGTGCAGTCATATTCCATACCCTCTCCTTGCAGCTTGTCCAGCTGTAAGACATCTATATTGGCACAATACTCTGGTGAATGTCCTAACATATTCAGAGCTCTTGAGACCTCTTTCCACCATTTATATTTTCTGCTTCCATCATGTGCAACCTGCTCCCTCCAACACAGATACGGGAGTCTTGTCTCAAGACAACAGATTTTATTCCAGAAACAGCACTTTGGAGAGTACAATTACACATACAGGGAGCATCCCTGTTTTGGAATGCAGAATTTCTATAGACGTACAGTTTGGAAGACCCCAAACTCCCCTAATAAACTTGTTCTGCACGGTTTCCAAGTTTTTGACAGAATGTAATAAAGAAACTTCCGTTCTATAGGTAAGTTGGGCCAATACCTTAGTTTTAAATACCTGTATGGCTGACTTAATACATACCTAGATAACCTATGTAATTTCATAATACCTGCCGTTATGCCAGTGGCTTTTGTAATTAGCATTTTAACATGCTTGGTCCAGGTAACTCTGTTTGTAAAAATCAGTCCCAGGTAGGTATAACTTGAGATCTGGGGCAGCACATTTCCACCGAGTTTCCAAACACACCTCACCTGAGGGCGGCCAAAACATATAGCCTGAGATTTAGAAGGATTCACCATTGTTTTATTTTTGGTACAGTATTCATATAATTGGTGAAGACTACACTGTAAACCCTTCTTTGTTTGAGACAAGAGAAGCATGTCATCTGCATATAATAGACATGCTACCGCTCCGCCGGATATTTGTGGTGCAGCTACTACAGTCCTGGAAATCCTGTCAATCAGGTCATTGATAAAAAAGGTTAAAGAGCACTGGAGCTAACAAGCAACCTTGACCCACACCTGTCTGGGTAAGAAATAGGTTGGAGAGGTGACCATCATAATCCAGTCTTATCTGTGATACCAGTATGAATCTTAATTATCAATTCCAGCAAATCCTGGTTAATACCTATCCTGGTTAATTTTGACCACAGAATAGGTCGGTCCACTGCATCAAATGCTTTTGAAAAATCTATAAAAGCCACAAAAAGTTTACCGCCTCTAATTGATGTATATTTATCTATTAAGTGTGATGGTACAAAGCAGTGATCTAGCACAGAGCGACCTTGTCTAAAACCTGCTTGTTCTTCAGAGAGTATATGGTTCTCATTAATTCATTCAAGTAAGAGTCCCAAATAATATATGTCTGCTATAGATTTTGCTAGCAATTGTTAGGAGACTTATAGGTCTATAACTGGAAGGATCAGATTTACATCCCCGCTTATAGATGGGAACTATAACAGAGGTATTCTATGCCTCAGGAAAAAGTTTAGATGTACTAAAAAAAGGAAATAATTTTGCTACAGTAAGTGCCCACCAGCCAGCAAATCCTTTAAATATTTCCAGAGGCATATGATCAATTCCAGAAGCCGTCCCATTTTTCAAGGCTGAAATATACATCAAAATCTGATCTGTTGTAATAGTCAGTGATAGAGTAGGTGCATCATCCTCAGTGCTAACAGGTGGACAGAGATCATCAATCTCAATTTGTTTATTAGAGGTACTTGCAAAACATTTCCATAGTAATGGACCCATTTTTCTTCACTGATATGGGGAACTAAATGAGACCCTCTATTTTTGAGGGCTCCATTTATAAGTTTCCAAAATTTCAAAGAGTCCTGCATTGTAGCTGGACTCTTCTAAAGTTCCATCAGATGCTCTCCTGCTTCATTTACTTTCAAGTCTTTGGATACTCTAGATGGAACTCCCACTAGTTCTAGCTGTAACTCTTCATAATATACGGCCTCTTGGGTACCAAACCTTGCATTTAGATCTCCCACCCAGATAAGATTATCTAGACTCAATCTGTTCCAAGAGGTCATCAAGTAATTTCCAAATATCCCCATTATAAAATGGGGGAAATTTGGGCGGGACATAGGTATTCAGGAGCACAAAAACTTTATCTTGCATGTTACACCAGACCACAGCCAGTACATCCTCTGTAGGGGTGGACAAGATCTTTAAAAAACCTTGCAGATCAGGTGAAAACAGAGTTGCAATTCCCCCAGAATATCTACCCCTATTCTTTATCCGCTTTCCAGATTTTACAAACGACTGGTATCCCAAAATTTCCAGGGGACTATCATCATCCTTACCTAACCAAGTTTCCTGGAGACATATGATTTGATATCTTTTTAGGTACTCAAACCAATTCTTATATTTCAATTTATCCTTTAATCCTTCTATATTCCATGAGATCAGTGGAATTGAGGGGTGATCTCCTAACTCTAGTCAATCCACTAGATCCATGGGTCCCGCAGGGGGAGCATCTCAGATTTTCTAAAGAAACTGCTCTTTCTCTCTCATTTAAACAAGTCCATAGCGTGTCTCATTCCTCTGTCTGCCCTGTCATATCTTTGGGTGAAAACAGACATGACGCTAACCACCCTTTAACCACCCTTGGTGGTTATTTATGCATGTTGCAGGAGTGCATAGAGCACCAATACAGCCCTGCAACATGGGGTGAAAACAGACATGACGCTAACCACCCTTTAACCACCCTTGATGGTCATTTATGCATGTTTCAGGGTTGCATAGGGCACTAATACAGCCCTGCAACATGCATAAATAACCACCAAGGGTGGTTAAAGGGTGGTTAGCGTCATGTCTGTTTTCACCC